>OZ025249.1:2746441-2942265 GCA_964019135.1 Arenicola marina | reverse complement strand
CTCCCCACCGGACGCCGGGCTAATTGATGATATGAGGTCATAAGGTCACCATCCCAAAGTGGGTCATGTTGTCATTCAATTGGGACCTGTATTTACGACGTCCTTCACGTGGACACTAAGATAGTAAGCGAGGTGCATTATGGAGCACTAGAGGGTTCGCCATGACTGCTGCTGGCTGCTGCTAGGGTGGGCGATAATGCCGTGAGGGGACTGGCGACCTTGAGGTGGCCACGGCCGCTCCTTACCTAGCCAGGAAATATTGCTCGGGACGTGGTCATTCCGCCCACAACGACCCCCCCCCCCCACCCCCCGCACACGGCCCTCAGGCCTGTAACATAGCGCGGCGCACGCTATCGGTCTGATCATATTTACGGGCGGGGGATACAGCGCCGTCGGTGAGCTATGACCACTGGACCTTATAAATAGATCCCTCAAAGGCCATTAGGTCTGATCTACGCCTCGGAGACTGATGGCGCGCGATAGCCCGTGGCCGACCCCCCTCCCCCTCGCCCCGCTCTCTCCAGCCCACCCCCAGCCCGTCACCGGCCCACCCCAGCCCGTCACCGACCCACCCCAGCCCGTCACCGGCCCACCCCCAGGCCGGTCACCGGCCCACCCCAGCCCGTTACCGGCCCACCCCCAGCCCGTCACCAGCCCACCCCCAGCCCGTCACCGGCCCACCCCAGCCCGTCACCGGCCCACCCCCAGCCCGTTACCGGCCCACCTCCAGCCCGTCACCAGCCCCACCCCCAGCCCGTCACCGACCCCACCCCAGCCCGTCACCGGCCCACCCCAGCCCGTCACCGGCCCACCCCAGCCCGTTACCGGCCCACCTCCAGCCCGTCACCAGCCCACCCCCAGCCCGTCACCGACCCACCCCAGCCCGTCACCGACCCACCCCAGCCCGTTTCCGGCCCATCCCCAGCCCGTCACCAGCCCACCCCCAGCCCGTCACCGACCCAACCCAGCCCGTCACCGACCCACCCCAGCCCGTTTCCGGCCCACCCCCAGCCCGTCACCAGCCCACCCCCAGCCCGTCACCGACCCACCCCAGCCCCTTCACCGACCCCACCCCAGCCCGTCACCGGCCCACCCCCAGCCCGTCACCAGGCCACCCCCAGCCCGTCACCGACCCACCCCCAGCCCGTCACCGGCCCACCCCCAGCCCGTCACCGGCCCACCCCAGCCCGTCACCGACCCACCCAGCCCGTCACCGGCCCACCCCCAGCCCGTCACCAGCCCACCCCCAGCCCGTCACCAGCCCACCCCCAGCCTGTCACCAGCCCACTTCCAGCCCGTCACCGACCCACCCCAGCCCGTCACCGGCCCACCGTCACCAGCCCAACCCAGCCCGTCACCGACCCACCCCAGCCCGTCACCGCCCCCCCCCGCCCGTTACCAGCCCACCCCACGCTCATCACCGGCCCCACCCCCAGCCCGTCACCAGCCCCCCCCCGCCCGTCACCGCCCCCCCCCCCCGCCCGTCACCAGCCCACCCCCCGCTCACCGTTATGAGGGAATTACGGGCCCGGCTCCGGGAAAATGGACATGTTTGGGCTCGTGGCGCTGGGAGTGGGGGGGTAACGGGGCGGGGGGGGGGCAGTGGTGTGGTTAGATGGGGAAGGGGGTGGGCAGGCAGAGTTATGGGCGGGGTTGAGAGGGAAGAGGAAAAGTAACGGCGGACGCGGCTTTAGGGTCCTCCACAGTCATGTCCTGATTAACGTCCCCATCACCCCCCCCCCACCAGCCTGCTGGGCCTCGCCGCCGCCCCTCCACCCTCCGCATTTACCCCCTACCCCTACCCACGCCCTCTAATCACACCCCCACCCTCGCCCTCTTGCCACTCTACTCCCTTCTTCATCGCGTAATTCCGTCTCCCTCGCTACAGACAGGACCCCACACCCAACCCCCGTCCCCTGGCCCAACCCCCAGCCCCCAGCTCCAGCCCCCACCCCCTTCTCTCACTACACACACCCAAACCCCCCTCCCCAGCCACGAACTCACTCAGGACACCCCCCCCCCCCCCCCCAAGGGTCCCCGTCACCACAGCCCCCCCCCCTCCCCTCACTACCCACCACGGGCACCCTCCACTCCTCACTACCCACCCCGGGCACCTTGCGCCCCTCACTACCCCCCCTGGGCACCCTCTCCACCCACTACCCACCCCGTGCACACACCCCCCCGCCCCCACCTTGGGCGCCGTCCCAGGGAGGCTGGCTGTCATCTCGAGCCGCCGGCTGGACGGTGGAGAGTGGGAATTATGAGCCGGCTCGGGGTGGAGAGGTTCTACGTCCCGCCCAGGGGGGGGGGGGGAGGGTGGAAGGACGGCGGGGCGTACTGGCCATCTAGGGTACACTGGTAGGTTGTGGTGGGGGTGGGAGTGGATAGACAAATGGGGTGGCACTGGGTGGACACGCAACACACAGATGATGACGGGGGTGGGGTGGGGGGGGGGGTGGACTGGGGTAGAGGGATGGGGGTAGAGGGATGGCAATAGAGGTTGGGGGTGGAAGATAGGGTAGAGGGTAGGGTAGAGAGGGCTGGGGTAGAGGGTGGGGGACTGAGAGGGCTGGGGTAGAGGGCTGCAGGTGGAGGACTGGAGGTAGAGGGTGGGGTAGAGGGTGGGGTATAGGGGGTTGAGGGTAGAGGGTGGGGTAGAAAGGGCTGAGGTACAGGGTGGGTAGAGAGGGCTGGGGGTACAGGGTGGGGTAGAGAGGGCTGGGGTACAGGGTGGGGCATAGAGAGTTGGGGGTAGAGGATGGGGTAGAGAGGGCTGGGGTAGGGTGGGGCAGAGGGTGGGGTAGAGAGGGCTGGGGTAGAGGGTGGGGTAGAGAGGGCTGGGGTAGAGGGAGGGGTAGAGAGGGCTGGGGATTCAGAGTGGCGTGAGTGCCACTTGATGACGTAGCCGTCCAGCCCGAAGCCCCCCCCCCAGTCCGCTGTCATTGTTCAGGGGCTCCGTGGCCTGCTACCCCCTCGACCCCCCCCCCTCCTCCTCCCCCTCCCTCTCCTCTAATCTCCCGGGTCTCGCCGAGTAGGGGGCTCACCTGGAGCAGTTTACGACCTCAGCCATCAATGCAACCCCTAACATGGAGGTCTTTGTTTTAACGAATTAAACTTTATGGGGGTTAATAAAAACAGAAATGCGTTATTTGTCACCGAATGGCTGTCGTAGCGGCCGTGAAAGCGACAAGATTATAGGCCTGGGCCATTCCTTATTTAAAGCCGGTTTACTGCCGTCCTGTCGCCCTTAGAAACTGTGAACACGGGGATTACACTACAGGGTGTGGCAGGATTGTAATACAGGGTGTGACAAAAGGGGCGCCGGGGCCGGCGAGAGGTGGGTCTGTAAAGGCAGGGCTAGCGAGAGGTGGGTCTGTGAAGGCAGGGCTAGTGAGAGGTGGGTCTGTCAAGGTCGGGCCAGCGGGAGGTGGGTCTGAAGGCAGCGCTAGCGAGAGGTGGGTCTGTCAAGGCAGGGCTAGCGAGAGGTGGGTCTGTGAAGGTAGGGCTAGCGAGAGGTGGGTCTGTGAAGGCAGGGCTAGCGTGAGGTGGGTCTGTGAAGACAGGGCTAGCGAGAGGTGGGTCTGTGAAGGCCGGGCTAGCGACAGGTGGGTCTGCGAAGGCAGGGCTAGCGAGAGATGGGTCTGTGAAGGCCGGGCTAGCGAGAGGTGGGTCTGTGAAGGCAGGGCTAGTGAGAGGTGGGTCTGTCAAGGTCGGGCCAGCGGGAGGTGGGTCTGAAGGCAGCGCTAGCGAGAGGTGGGTCTGTCAAGGCAGGGCTAGCGAGAGGTGGGTCTGTGAAGGTAGGGGTAGCGAGAGGGGTGTCTGTGAAGGCAGGGCTAGCGACAGGTGGTTCTGTGAAGGCAGGGCTAGCGAGAGGTGGGTCTATGAAGGCAGGGCTAGCGTGAGGTGGGTCTGTGAAGACAGGGCTAGCGAGAGGTGGGTCTGTGAAGGCCGGGCTAGCGACAGGTGGGTCTGCGAAGGCAGGGCTAGCGAGAGATGGGTCTGTGAAGGCCGGGCTAGCGAGAGGTGGGTCTGTGAAGGCAGTGTTAGCGAGAGGTGGGTCTGTGAAGGTAGGGCTAGGGAGAGGTGGGTCTGTGAAGGCAGGGCTAGTGAGAGGTGGGTCTGTCAAGGTCGGGCTAGCGGGAGGTGGGTCTGAAGGCAGCGCTAGCGAGAGGTGGGTCTGTCAAGCCAGTGCTAGGGAGAGTTGAGTCTGTGAAAGTAGGGCTAGGGAGAGGTGGGTCTGTGAAGGCAGGGCCAGTGAGAGGTGGGTCTGTCAAGGCCGGGCTAGCGGGAGGTGGGTCTGAAGGCAGGGCTAGCGAGAGGTGGGTCTGTGAAGGTAGGGCTAGCGAGAGGTGGGTCTGTGAAGGCCGGGCTAGCGATAGGTGGGTCTGTGAAGGCAGGGCTAGCGGGAGGTGGGTCTGAAGTCAGGGCTAGCGAGAGGTGGGTCTGTGAAGGCAGCGCTAGCGATAGGTGGGTCTGTGAAGGCTGGGTTGGCGGGAGGTGGGTCTGTGAAAGCAGGGCTAGCGGGAGGTGGGTCTGAAGTCAGGGCTAGCGAGAGGTGTGTCTGTGAAGGCAGCGCTAGCGAGAGGTGGGTCTGTAAAGGCAGGGCTAGTGAGAGGTGGGTCTGTCAAGGCCGGGCTAGCGGGAGGTGGGTCTGAAGGCAGCGCTAGCGAGAGGTGGGTCTGTGAAGGCCGGACTAGCGAGAGGTGGGTCTGTGAAGGCAGTGTTGGCGACATGTGGGTCTGTGAAGGTAGGGCTAAGGAGAGGTGGGTCTGTGAAGGCAGGGCTAGTGAGAGGTGGGTCTGTGAAGGCCGGGCTAGCGATAGGTGGGGCTGTGAAGGCAGGGCTAGCGGGAGGTGGGTCTGAAGTCAGGGCTAGCGAGAGGTGGGTCTGTTAAGGCAGCGCTAGCGATAGGTGGGTCTGTGAAGGCCGGGTTGGCGGGAGGTGGGTCTGTGAAGGCAGGGCTAGCGGGAGGTGGGTCTGAAGTCAGGGCTAGCGAGAGGTGGGTCTGTGAAGGCAGCGCTAGCGACAGGGGGGTCTGTGAAGGCAGGGCTAGCGAGAGGTGGGTCTGTGAAGGCCGGGTTAGCGATATGTGGGTCTGTGAAGGCAGCGCTAGCGATAGGTGGGTCTGTGAAGGCAGGGCTAGCGAGAGGTGGGTCTGTGATGGCAGTGCTAGCGAGAGGTGGGTCTGTGAGGGCAGGGCTAGCGACAGGTGGGTCTGTGAAGGCCAGACCAACGACAGGGGGGGGGGGTCTGTGAAGGTAGAGCTAGCGTGAGGTGGGTCTGTGAAGGCCGGGTTAGCGATAGGTGGGTCTGTGAAGGCCGGGTTGGCGGGAGGTGGGTCTGTGAAGGCAGGGCTAGCGGGAGGTGGGTCTGAAGTCAGGGCTAGCGAGAGGTGGGTCTGTGAAGGCAGCGCTAGCGATAGGTGGGTCTGTGAAGACAGAGCTAGCGAGAGGTGGGTCTGTGAAGGCAGGACTAGCGTGAGGTGGGTCTGTGAAGGCAAGGCTATCAAAAGGTGGGTCTGTAAAGGCAGGGCTAGCGGGAGGTGGGTCTGTGAAGGCAAGGCTATCAAAAGGTGGGTCTGTAAAGGCAGGGCTAGCGATAGGTGGGTCTGTGAAGGCAGAGCCGGCGAGAGGTGGGTCTGTGAAGCCAGAGCTAGCGAGAGTTGGGTCTTCGAAAGTAGGGCTAGGGAGAGCTGGGTCTGTGAAGGCAGGGCTAGTAAGAGGTGGGTTTGTCAAGGCCGGACTAGCGTGAGATGGGTCTGTCAAGGTTGGGCTAGCGACATGTGGGTCTGGGAAGGTAGGGCTAGCGAGAGGTGGGTCTGTAAAGGCAGGACTAGCGTGAGGTGGGTCTGTGAAGGCAGGGCTATCAAAAGGTGGGTCTGTGAAGGTAGGGCTATCGACAGGTGGGTCTGAAGGCAGGGCTAGCGAGAGGTGGATCTGTGAAGGCAGGGTTAGCGAGAGGTGGGTCTGTGAAGGCAGAGCTAGCGTGAGGTGGGTCTGTGAAGCCGGGCTAGCGATAGGTGGGTCTGTGAAGGCCGGGTTGGCGGGAGGTGGGTCTGTGAAGGCAGGGTTAGCGGGAGGTGGGTCTGTGAAGGCAGGGTTAGCGAGAGGTGGGTCTGTGAAGGCAGAGCTAGCGTGAGGTGGGTCTGTGAAGCCGGGCTAGCGATAGGTGGGTCTGTGAAGGCCGGGTTGGCGGGAGGTGGGTCTGTGAAGGCAGGGCTAGCGGGAGGTGGGTCTGAAGTCAGGGTTAGCGAGAGGTGGGTCTGTGAAGGCAGAGCTAGCGTGAGGTGGGTCTGTGAAGCCGGGCTAGCGATAGGTGGGTCTGTGAAGGCCGGGTTGGCGGGAGGTGGGTCTGTGAAGGCAGGGCTAGCGGGAGGTGGGTCTGAAGTCAGGGCTAGCGAGAGGTGGGTCTGTGAAGGCAGCGCTAGCGACAGGGGGGTCTGTGAAGGTAGGGCTAGCGACAGGTGGGTCTGTAAAGGCAGGACTAGCGTGAGGTATGTCTGTGAAGGCAGGGCTATCAAAAAGTGGGTCTGTGAAGGCAGGGCTAGCGACAGGTGGGTCTGTGAAGGCAGGGCCAGCGAGAGTTGGGTCTGTGAAGGCAGGGCTAGCGAGAGGTGGGTCTGTGAAAGCCGGGCTAGCGATAGGTGGGTCTGTGAAGGCCGGGTTGGCGGGAGGTGGGTCTGTGAAGGCAGAGCTAGCGGGAAGTGGGTCTGAAGTCAGGGCTAGCGAGAGGTGGGTCTGTGAAGGCAGCGCTAGCGACAGGGGGGTCTGTGAAGGCAGGGCTAGCGAGAAGTGGGTCTGTGAAGGCAGGGCTGACATGTCGGCCGGGGCTACCGAGATACTTTAGACTGGGATAATGTCTTTAAAATATGACAGATAATGCTGTGGTATAACTGTGCAAGATATGGTGTTGAAATAGCTGTTTATAATTTAGATTACTATGCAGAAAATGACAAAATGCGATGAGGACTATCAGTATACTTTGAGGTGACATAGATAGTACTAAGCTTGTATGCTCCCGAGAAGATCATATACATTATGCCTACCATGCAATCCACTGCAGGCACTGGTTGGAAGTCTCTTCAAGTTGAAACATTTAAGTGAGAGGAACATTTAGTCTATATGTTTGCAGATATAGATCAATGATTGAATTTCCCTAAATATGTCATAATCTATTTCAATGAATTTGATTTATTTTTCTATAGCTATTTATGACCTCGGTACCAAGTTGGAGTTTAATTGTCAGTACAAGGTTCAGGAACTGGACAGCACACCCCTGACACTGGACTACTGGTGAGTCATACAGTGTAACCTGTTACAGGGGGTGGACAGCACACCCCTGACACTGGACTACTGGTGAGTCATACAGTGTAACCTGTTACAGGGGGTGGACAGCACACCCCTGACACTGGACTACTGGTGAGTCATGCAGTGTAACCTGTTACAGGGGTGGACAGCACACCCCTGACACTGGCCTATTGTTGAGTCATACAGTGTAACCTGTTACAGAGGGTGGACAGCACACCCCTGACACTGGACTACTGGTGAGTCATACAGTGTAACCTGTTACAGGGGGTGGACAGCACACCCCTGACACTGGACTACAGGTGAGTCATACAGTGTAACCTGTTACAGGGGGTGGATAGCACACCCCTGACACTGGACTACTGGTGAGTCATACAGTGTAACGTGTTACAGGGGGTGGACAGCACACCCCTGACACTGGACTACTGGTGAGTCATACAGTGTAACCTGTTACAGGGGGTGGACAGCACACCCCTGACACTGGACTACTGGTGAGTCATGCAGTGTAACCTGTTACAGGGGTGGACAGCACACCCCTGACACTGGCCTATTGTTGAGTCATACAGTGTAACCTGTTACAGGGGGTGGATAGCACACCCCTGACACTGGACTACTGGTGAGTCATACAGTGTAACCTGTTACAGAGGGTGGACAGCACACCCCTGACACTGGACTACTGGTGAGTCATACAGTGTAACCTGTTACAGGGGGTGGACAGCACACCCGTGACACTGGACTACTGGTGAGTCATACAGTGTAACCTGTTACAGGGGGTGGACAACACACCCCTGACACTGGACTACTGGTGAGTCATACAGTGTAACCTGTTACAGGGGGTGGACAACACACCCCTGACACTGGACTCCTGGTGAGTCATACAGTGTAACCTGTTACAGGGGGTGGATAGCACACCCCTGACACTGGCCTATTGTTGAGTCATACAGTGTAACCTGCTACAGGGGGTGGATAGCACACCCCTGACACTGGACTACTGGTGAGTCATAGAGTGTAACCTGTTACAGGGGTGAACAGCACACCCCTGGCACTGGACTACTGGTGAGTCATACAGTGTAACCTGTTACAGGGGGTGAACAGCACACCCCTGACACTGGACTACTGGTGAGTCATACAGTGTAACCTGTTACAGGGGGTGGACAGCACACCCCTGACAATGGATTACTGGTGAGTCATGCAGTGTAACCTGTTACAGGGGGAGGATAGCACACCCCTGATACTGGACTACTGGTGAGTCATACAGTGTAACCTGTTACAGGGGGTGGACAGCACACCCCTGACACTGGACTACTGGTGAGTCATACAGTGTAACGTGTTACAGGGGGTGGACAGCACACCCCTGACACTGGACTACTGGTGAGTCATACAGTGTAACCTGTTACAGGGGGTGGACAGCACACCCCTGACACTGGACTACTGGTGAGTCATACAGTGTAACCTGTTACAGGGGGTGGACAGCACACCCCTGACACTGGACTACTGGTGAGTCATACAGTGTAACCTGTTACAGGGGGTGGACAGCACACCCCTGACACTGGACTACTGGTGAGTCATACAGTGTAACCTGTTACAGGGGGTGGACAGCACACCCCTGACACTGGACTACTGGTGAGTCATACAGTGTAACCTGTTACAGGGGGTGGACAGCACACGCCTGACACTGGACTACTGGTGAGTCATAAAGTGTAACCTGTTACAGGGGTGGACAGCACATCCCTGAAACTGGTGAGTCAATCATTGTAACTTATTGATGTTATTATTGTATAAGTGTAGCTCGAATATCTTTCCAGAGCAATATCGACCACATTCAGTTAGAGTAAATCAGTGATTAATGCCCACTGATACCGGTGTCATGATGCTACCCCCCTCCCCAATCCCCCCAGGGCCAACCCCAGTGACGTGAACGAAGCCATTCTCTCCTGGGGAGACACAGGGGGCTCCGTCAACGCTCTCCACTTCTCGTCCGCTAATATCGCCCTCTTCGAGCGACCGTCCGCTCCCGCTGGCGAGAAGCAAGGTCAGTACACAGGGTCAAGGTCACACGATGTCAGCCGAATGATAATTCTGAGATACTTCAAGTGATGATTCAATCTTCCCCAGCGCGAAACCTCATCTCTGCTGGAATCAGTCGAGGAATGACTTTTATTATTCTTGTATTGTATTGTGATTACATATATGTGGGAGGGGGGTTGAGGGGGCGGGGGGGGGGGGGGTAAGGGGTATTTCCGTTCCTCGGGAAAGGGCCTTTCATTTCACCATCAACTGGAAACGAGGAAAGCAATTCTTCGCGAACCGGGAAAGAGGGTATAAGCCGACCGTCTTGACCAAGGATTTCTATTTATCGTCAACTTTCAATGTGGATATTAATTAACCGGGAATCGAGAAATCGCCAATGTAAATCATAGATCCGTCCATGTTTTGTATACTTGTAAGTGCATTTGTTGATTCATTGTGAACACGACCATCCTTTGAGGCAATGGTATGAATAGTCCGCATTAATGGCACCTTAAATGTCGGCCATCCAGTCTCATAGAGGTAGTTCGTACAACTTTTTATTTGTATATTTGTATATTTGTCTAGTGCCATAATATTCAGCGCAACTTTCTATATTTTTATTTTACATTTTTGGGACCTTTCACTTACTGACCAATTAACAAAAAATGTATCCTGGCGCTTCGATCAGGAGAGTCACGTGTTGCGCGTTGGGCCCGGTGCGTGGTCATAACGGCATCGTGAAGGGCTCGCTGACACGATACTTCAGGCCGTTGTACGACTACAGGCGACCTTCATGTAGCGTAATAATTCAAATGGTTTATGATTATTTCATAGATTACTACATGTGTAAATCTGTTCAGTACTGTGATTCATTGCTTAGGATGCAGTCAGCTCTATGTCCCACGCATAGGGTCCTCTGCCACGATTGTCGTGATAGTGATCACACCAAGTTGTGAAGAGAAAGGGGTTTTAGAAATCCCCGTAAAACGATAAACGGGTGATCCTCCTACTCGTTATTAGAGCTGTTCAATGTATGCTTCTTCTAATTTCAGAACCCTGTTTGACCGTCCTACTAAAAGATGTCATCAAAAAGAAATTCAAAAATGCTTCGTTTGTCAAACACCACGGTCACACAGAATGGGTTCGTCAAGGTAAGCACCTGGAGTGTGTGATCAGCTGTATGTCTCATCATGGTAGTGAGGTACTCAGCCCACCTGGAGTGTGTGATCAGCTGTATGTCTCATCATTGTAGTGAAGTACTCAGCCCACCTAGAGTGTGTGATCAGCTGTATGTCTCATCATTGTAGTGAGGTACTCAGCCCACCTAGAGTGTGTGATCAGCTGTATGTCTCATCATTGTAGTGAGGTACTCAGCCCACCTGGAGTGTGTGATCAGCTGTATGTCTCATCATTGTAGTGAGGTACTCAGCCCACCTGGAGTGTGTGATCAGCTGTATGTCTCATCATTGTAGTGAAGTACTCAGCCCACCTGGAGTGTGTGATCAGCTGTATGTCTCATCATTGTAGTGAGGTACTCAGCCCACCTGGAGTGTGTGATCAGCTGTATGTCTCATCATTGTAGTGAGGTACTCAGCCCACCTAGAGTGTGTGATCAGCTGTATGTCTCATCATGGTAGTGAAGTACTCAGCCCACCTAGAGTGTGTGATCAGCTGTATGTCTCATCATTGTAGTGAGGTACTCAGCCCACCTGGAGTGTGTGATCAGCTGTATGTCTCATCATTGTAGTGAGGTACTCAGCCCACCTAGAGTGTGTGATCAGCTGTATGTCTCATCATTGTAGTGAAGTACTCAGCCCACCTGGAGTGTGTGATCAGCTGTATGTCTCATCATGGTAGTGAAGTACTCAGCCCACCTGGAGTGTGTGATCAGCTGTATGTCTCATCATTGTAGTGAGGTACTCAGCCCACCTAGAGTGTGTGATCAGCTGTATGTCTCATCATTGTAGTGAGGTACTCAGCCCACCTGGAGTGTGTGATCAGCGGTATGTCTCATCATTGTAGTGAGGTACTCAGCCCACCTGGAGTGTGTGATCAGCTGTATGTCTCATCATTGTAGTGAGGTACTCAGCCCACCTGGAGTGTGTGATCAGCTGTATGTCTCATCATTGTAGTGAGGTACTCAGCCCACCTAGAGTGTGTGATCAGCTGTATGTCTCATCATTGTAGTGAGGTACTCAGCCCACCTAGAGTGTGTGATCAGCTGTATGTCTCATCATTGTAGTGAGGTACTCAGCCCACCTGGAGTGTGTGATCAGCTGTATGTCTCATCATTGTAGTGAGGTACTCAGCCCACCTGGAGTGTGTGATCAGCTGTATGTCTCATCATGGTAGTGAGGTACTCAGCCCACCTCGAGTGTGTGATCAGCTGTATGTCTCATCATGGTAGTGAGGTACGCAGCCCACCTGGAGTGTGTGATCAGCTGTATGTCTCATCATTGTAGTGAAGTACTCAGCCCACCTAGAGTGTGTGATCAGCTGTATGTCTCATCATTGTAGTGAGGTACTCAGCCCACCTGGAGTGTGTGATCAGCTGTATTTCTCATCATTGTAGTGAGGTACTCAGCCCACCTAGAGTGTGTGATCAGCTGTATGTCTCATCATTGTAGTGAGGTACTCAGCCCACCTGGAGTGTGTGATCAGCTGTGCCACCACTTGGAATAACTCGCTGGTGATTGGCTGGATGGAGAAGAACCAAAACTCCTCCAAGAACATGAAGACGTGAGTCACGGGGTCACGGGGTCACGGGGTCACGAGGTCACGGGGTAAGGAAGAACCAATACTCCTCCAAGAACATGAAGACGTGGGTCACGGAGTCACGGGGTCACTGGGTCACGGATCAGGGCCGCTGTCTTGGCCTTTAATGTGATCCTATGTTCACAAAACGCTGACAAAACAATAGATGTCATTATATTATGATGTTCTAATACATTAAAACGCCATGACTGATGTAATCACATTACAATGTTCTAATTTATTTCAACACCATGATTGATGTCATTACATTAAAGTGTTCTAATTTATTTCAACACCATGGTTCATGTCCTTATGGATGCTAGTACCATATCGTTGTTATGTTATGTATACATTGATTCTATCCTTGTGGTTGTTGGCTTTATCTCTAAGGGAAATGCCCTTTCCCTATATATATATACATATGCAATCATACCCCTGTTACCTATAGTTAATTACCCTGTGCGCTTTGCCTGTCAGAATGAACGAGCTTGGTCTGTGCTTATATCTAACTTGTGTCGTTGTGTGAACTGAATCAGGTCAAAATGTAAAGTAAAAGCCAGAAAGGAAGTCGTAAGGAAGTGAGTACCCGTGACCACTCATCGTACTGTGTCGGAACTGCGCATGCGCGACAAGAAACTGTGTCAATGCATGCGATTACTGCGTGTCTTTTAATGTCATGGCAACAGCGTGATTGTGATATAACTCACCTGGTTGGCATGACGACGCACCACCTTAATGATCATCCGAGGTTTGTTACACTATAAGATATTGCATGTCTCCACTTTAGGATTAACGGCCTTCATTCCGAACAGTGACACTTGTATTAAACCACGCCTCTCAACTGAATTGGTATTTTCTAATGTGTTCAGTTATGTGTGATTTGTGACTAACCACGTCCTGCATGACTCCGACCAGAGGAATGACAGCTAAGGCATGTCTCTGTAAGTCATTCGGCGCGCGGTACATCGCATGTCTGTGTCTGTCACCTGGGTCCGGAAGCGGTGACCCAGATGTGCGTGCGCAGGAATGGCCGCCTTTATGATTCAGTAGTACTGACAGCAATGAATATATTTCGAAGTTGCGGGTTGCACAGTTGCTAAAATGATATCTACCCACTTCACCAGCTCAGTCAGCACGTATGGCCTTTGTACAATTTCACCCTTGTATATTTCTCTGTGGTCGATTTCATAGTGGTACATGTTAACTGCTATATAACGCTTGACCGGCCGGTGACAAGTTGGGTTTATAAAACAACGGTTTGTGCTCTTTATCATTCGTTATATATTTTCTAAATTACAAAATTCAATTTATTTTCCATAGTATAATGCCTTAATTATAAAAATATTTTGCGGATATTTATCTTTATTTAAGTATTTATCGCAATTTCACCATAATCTTCACCTTATACATGGAAGGAATGAACAAACCTGTGTCACATAATGTCTGACATTCTTCCCGCAGAACCGTCTTTCAGATAGCCCAGGGCGTCAGTTCCTTCGACTACCACGAGCGACTCAACCTGATAGGTGAGAGCACCCCCACCCCATGTGTCTGTTGCATGACTTCTTGCCGGGGCCGGCCCGGTATCTCAGTGGGTTAGGGGTTTCGCATTGATTGCTTTGGCCGCCTGAGGGCCTAACGGCACGTGGATCGGTGGTTCGAGGCCCGCTGTGGCCATGTCTGTGTGGTCGCAGGAAAAAAGATCCCATGTCTTTCTTCGTAAAGAGTAGGGGGTTACCGCCGGGGACATGGCTCCACCCTTCCTTCCTTGTCCGATTGACGCGATATGATCAAAAGTGGTTAAATCGTCCTGAATAACCCACCAACCAACCTGACGGTTACTGTTGGGAGGTAGATGTAGATAGTGTTGGGGGTTTGTGGTAGTTAGGGTGACACCATTTGTGGCGTTTGCATGACTTCTTGCCGAAGCCTGATGTTTGTTTCATGTTGTTGACAGCCACGGCCGGCGTCAACCACCACGTGTGTCTCTGGAACCCGTATGTTGTGTCCAAGCCCAATGGCGTGAGTATGACACTGTTAACACAGTATGACACGGTTAACACAGTATGTCACGGTTAACACAGTATGTCACGGTTAACACAGTATGACACGGTTAACACAGTATGACACTGCTAGCACAGTATGATACTGTTAACACAGTATGATACTGTTAACACAGTATGTCACGATTAGCACAGTATGACACGGTTAACACAGTATGTCACTGCTGGCACAGTATAATACTGTTAACACAGTATGACACAGTTAACACAGTATGACACTGTTAACACAGTATGACACGGTTAACACAGTATGACACGGTTTACACAGTATGACACTGTTAACACAGTATGACACTGTTAACACAGTATGATACTGTTAATACAGTATGACACGGTTAACACAGTATGACACGGTTAACACAGTATGGCACTGTTAACACAGTATGATACTGTTAACACAGTATGATACTGTTAACACAGTATGACACGGTTAACACAGTATGACACTGTTAACACAGTATGATACTGTTAACACAGTATGACACGGTTAACACAGTATGATACGGTTAACACAGTATGATACTGTTAACACAGTATGACAAAGTAACCTTATGATACAATTGACGCAGTATGACACAAAGACATTATGATACGGTTTATTGTGACACGGATACATTATGATACGGTTTACTGTAACACGGTTTATATATGATACGGTTTATGTTAGACCATATGTTTCCGAACTAGTGGTGTATGGAAATTATGACTGCTGAGGATTTCCACCGTTCCAACTCCACCCCACCTCCTACCCCCCCCCCCCCTCCACCCCCGCCCCCGGTCCAACCACCCCACCTTCACCCTTCCCGCCCACCCCACCCCCCCGCTCCGCTTGTTTCCGCTGCTGCTGTCACCCGCTCAAAACACAAAGGAAGCGTTGACGGTCGCAGATATGACTGATTTTGGTCATGTGACATGCCAGGTGCGCAACTGATTTGGTCACGTGACATGCCAGGTACTGCGCGGCCACATGGCGGCGGTCGTTCAGGTGCAGTTCATCAGGTCACGTGGTCAGCTGGTCAGCTTCTCCAAGGACAAAGTGCTCCGGATTTGGGACGTTCAGCTTCAAGTCTGTATCCAGAGGCTTGCCGGGATCTTCCCGAAAGGTCCGGAAGGTGAGCGGAATGTTTGGTTTCGGTTTCATTTGTTTGGTGAGAACGATCTTTGGAATTATAATCATGTTACGCCGTATTAACATCATGCTGAACCTGTATTGAAATCGTAATGCCCCTGTATTGACGTGATGACACTTTATTGACATCATGATGACCCCGCATTGATTTCACGAAAGTCAGTAGTAATAATTTTTACACTTGAGGCTATGTTGAAAACGGATTAAAATCGTATTGACGTATTGATACTCTATTGAGGTTGTATTGATACTGTATTGAGGTTGTATTGATACTGTATTGACGTTGTATTGATACTCTATTGACGTTGTATTGATACTCTATTGACGCTGTATTGACGCCGTCCCGCAGTTACCAGCATCCTCTACTTCGACGAGCGCTACAGCCGCCTCTTCATCACCTTCAACTACCAGCTCGCCATGCTGGAGATGAAACCGGAAGTGAAGGACCGCGTCATGACGCACGACAAGGCGGCTGTGGCGGCCATCTACAGCGCCACCTACAATCAGGTCAGGAACCAATGCTGCGGCCGCTCAATGCTGGTAATAGGTCTGGTCAGTGTGCCTCAGAGCGGCACACGGACCACGTGTGTTGTTTACACTCAGAGCGGCACACTGACCACGTGTGTTGTTTACAGGTGGTGAGTGCCTCTCAGAGCGACACACTCACCACGTGTGTTGTTTACACTCTCAGAGCGGCACACTGACCACGTGTGTTGTTTACACTCTCAGAGCGGCACACTGACCACGTGTGTTGTTTACAGGTGGTGAGTGCCTCTCAGAGCGGCACACTGACCACGTGTGTTGTTTACACTCTCAGAGCGGCACACTGACCACGTGTGTTGTTTACACTCTCAGAGCGGCACACTGACCACGTGTGTTGTTTACACTCTCAGAGCGGCACACTGACCATGTGTGTTGTTTACACTCTCAGAGCGGCACACTGACCACGTGTGTTGTTTACACTCTCAGAGCGGTACACTGACCACGTGTGTTGTTTACACTCTCAGAGCGGCACACTGACCATGTGTGTTGTTTACCCTCTCAGAGCGGCACACTGACCACGTGTGTTGTTTACACTCTCAGAGCGGCACACTGACCATGTGTGTTGTTTACACTCTCAGAGCGGCACACTGACCACGTGTGTTGTTTACACTCTCAGAGCGGCACACTGACCACGTGTGTTGTTTACACTCTCAGAGCGGCACACTGACCATGTGTGTTGTTTACACTCTCAGAGCGGCACACTGACCACGTGTGTTGTTTACACTCTCAGAGCGGTATACTGACCACGTGTGTTGTTTACACTCTCAGAGCGGCACACTGACCATGTGTGTTGTTTACACTCTCAGAGCGGCACACTGACCACGTGTGTTGTTTACACTCTCAGAGCGGCACACTGACCACGTGTGTTGTTTACACTCAGAGCGGCGCACTGACCACTTGTGTTGTTTACACTCTCAGAGCGGCACACTGACCATATGTGTTATTTACACTCTCAGAGCGGCACACTGACCACGTGTGTTGTTTACACTCTCAGAGCGGCACACTGACCACGTGTGTTGTTTACAGGTGGTGAGTGCCTCTCAGAGCGGCACACTGACCACGTGTGTTGTTTACACTCTCAGAGCGGCACACTGACCACGTGTGTTGTTTACAGGTGGTGAGTGCCTCTCAGAGCGGCACACTGACCACGTGTGTTGTTTACACTCAGAGCGGCGCACTTACCACTTGTGTTGTTTACACTCTCAGAGCGGCACACTGACCATGTGTGTTCTTTACACTCTCAGAGCGGCACACTGACCATGTGTGTTGTTTACACTCTCAGAGCGGCACACTGACCACGTGTGTTGTTTACACTCTCAGAGCGGCACACTGACCACGTGTGTTGTTTACACTCTCAGAGCGGCACACTGACCACGTGTGTGGTTTACACTTAGAGCGGCGCACTGACCACTTGTGTTGTTTACACTCTCAGAGCGGCACACTGACCATGTGTGTTCTTTACACTCTCAGAGCGGCACACTGACCACGTGTGTTGTTTACACTCTCAGAGCGGCACACTGACCATGTGTGTTCTTTACACTCTCAGAGCGGCACACTGACCATGTGTGTTGTTTACACTCTCAGAGCGGCACACTGACCATGTGTGTTGTTTACACTCTCAGAGCGGCACACTGACCACGTGTGTTGTTTACACTCTCAGAGCGGCAAACTGACCACGTGTGTTGTTTACAGGTTGTGAGTGCCTCTCAGAGCGGCACACTGACCACGTGTGTTGTTTACACTCTCAGAGCGGCACACTGACCACGTGTGTTGTTTACAGGTGGTGAGTGCCTCTCAGAGCGGCACACTGACCACGTGTGTTGTTTACAGGTGGTGAGTGCCTCTCAGAGCGGCACACTGACCACGTGTGTTGTTTACACTCAGAGCGGCGCACTGACCACTTGTGTTGTTTACACTCTCAGAGCGGCACACTGACCATGTGTGTTCTTTACACTCTCAGAGCGGCACACTGACCACTTGTGTTGTTTACACTCTCAGAGCGGCACACTGACCACGTGTGTTGTTTACACTCTCAGAGCGGCACACTGACCACGTGTGTTGTTTACACTCTCAGAGCGGCACACTGACCATGTGTGTTCTTTACACTCTCAGAGCGGCACACTGACCACTTGTGTTGTTTACACTCTCAGAGCGGCACACTGACCATGTGTGTTCTTTACACTCTCAGAGCGGCACACTGACCACTTGTGTTGTTTACACTCTCAGAGCGGCACACTGACCATGTGTGTTCTTTACACTCTCAGAGCGGCACACTGACCACTTGTGTTGTTTACACTCTCAGAGCGGCACACTGACCACGTGTGTTGTTTACACTCAGAGCGGCGCACTGACCACGTGTGTTGTTTACACTCAGAGCGGCACACTGACCACTTGTGTTGTTTACACTCTCAGAGCGGCACACTGACCACTTGTGTTGTTTACACTCTCAGAGCGGCACACTGACCATGTGTGTTCTTTACACTCTCAGAGCGGCACACTGACCACTTGTGTTGTTTACACTCTCAGAGCGGCACACTGACCATGTGTGTTCTTTACACTCTCAGAGCGGCACACTGACCACTTGTGTTGTTTACACTCTCAGAGCGGCACACTGACCATGTGTGTTCTTTACACTCTCAGAGCGGCACACTGACCACTTGTGTTGTTTACACTCTCAGAGCGGCACACTGACCACGTGTGTTGTTTACACTCTCAGAGCGGCGCACTGACCACGTGTGTTGTTTACACTCTCAGAGCGGTACGCTGACCATGTGCGTTGTTTACACTCTCAGAGCGGCACACTGACCATGTGTGTTGTTTACAGGTGGTGAGTGCCTCTCAGAGCGGCACACTGACCACGTGTGTTGTTTACACTCTCAGAGCGGTACGCTGACCATGTGCGTTGTTTACACTCTCAGAGCGGCGCACTGACCACGTGTGTTGTTTACAGGTGGTGACTGCCTCTCAGAGCGGCACACTGACCATGTGGCTGATTGACACGGGTCAGAAGGTCAAGGTCATCCCTCAGGCCCACGGTAACTCCGAGCTGACGACGCTGACTCAGGACCTCAGCGAGACCCGTCTGCTGACCGGAAGTACTGACGGCACGGTCAAGGTGGGTACCCGGATGGGGGCGGGGGGAGGGTTTGGTCTCGTTAGGGGGTGTTGGTATGGGTGTGGAGGGATGGTTGAGGTGTATCTTAGTGATGTGGGGGGTGATTGGGGGTGCTATATCCCCGTCATGGGACGCCAGTAACTGTGATGTATTGTCAACAGGAGTCCACCATGTTTAAAGCCGTCTTTAGGTATGGGGGAGATGAGGGGAGGTGTACAACAGTGTACAGCAGTGTATCAGTGGAGTACGTGAGTACTAGGGGAGGGTGTTTCTAGGCCTCGGACCGCTTCACAATATATTGTTATCTGTATGTGACACACATTATTGTTGCCAATGTTTAATGCCAATATTTGTTACATATGTTTATTGCCAATTTTTGTTACCAATGTTTATTGCCAATGGTTATTGCCAATGTTTATTGCCAGGATGTTTCTTTGAACTTCAAGCGGCTTGTTCATTGCTTTTTGGTTTGATTGATTTTGTCGCCCTAGAGCACGTGACCTTGACACCGTCCTTGACCTTGAGATGTTGTACCTCCTGCAGATTTGGGATTTTAACGGTCACTGCTACCACACGCTTCACTGTGGCCAGGACGGGCAGCCGGCCGACGTGGGACAGGTCCTCTCACTCAAGAGGACCTTCGTCGTCGTCGGATGGGTGAAGTGGGTGAAATGGGTCCACTTAGATGTGAATAAATTGAATGAAGTGGGTGCAGTGAGTGAAATCGGTGAAATCACCGCCTGACTCATCTCGCTGTTAAACGTGGCTCGGTGGTTGGCGCCCCGCTGTGGCCATGTCTGTGTGGTCGCGGGATAAAGATCCCATGCCCTTCTTCGCAAAGAGTAGGAGGTTACCCACAGGGGACATGGCTCCACTCTCCCTTCCTACTCATATTGACGCTATATGACCAAAAGTTGTTACAGCGTCCTGAATATACAACCAACCAACCATCTCGCTGTTTGTGAAATGAATGATACGAGTGGAGTAGATGCAAATAGCGCCCTTCCACCTCGCTGGCCAAATATCTGATTAAATCGAATGTCAGTTTTGCGCCTGTAAGTAAATACTTCATTATATATATATATATATATATATATATATATCGCTCACACTGTGTTTCCTGCTGTCTGATGATCACGCCACTATGCACGTGGTACAAGGTGCATGTCTGTCTTGTGTTACACGGTTCATGTCGGTTATTCCAGGTACATCACGGTCTTCAGGAACCAGACATTCAAAGACTTCCACGTGCAACCGTCCGATTGGAAGGGAGGCCAGGTGAGGGGTCAAAGGGTGCGGGGGGGGGGGGGGGCAGGCAGGTGAGGGTTCAAAGGGTGCGGGGTCAATGGGTGCGGGGGGGCAGGTGAGGGGTCAATGGGTGCGGGGGGGGGCATGTGAGGGGTCAGGGGGTGCGGGGGGGGGACGGGGGGGGGGGGCGCGGGTGAGGGGTAAATGGGTGCGGGGTGAGGCGGCAGGTGAGGGGTGAATGGGTGCGGGGGGGAAGGGGGGGGGGCTAGATGAGAGCTTACTCAAGGCATCTCTGAGGATACATAACATGAAGGACAGGACAATGATCGACCTCCAACAGAGGGCGCTCGCTTCAGAGTCAGTTGAACGCGCGCCCTCTGCCGGGACAGTACTGCACATTAACAATATTGTAATAATCTGAATGACTTTCTGTGTGTACCACGTGACCAGGAGCACGTGGACGACATCCTGTCCGTGGCCTTCTCCCCTCCCAACGCCCTGGTCACCGGGTCCTACGACGGCGAGATCATCGTCTGGAGCAACAGCTCGGAGCAGGCCTCCAGGCGCCTCACGCAGCGATCCAGACGGGTGCTCCAGAAGGGCCGCTCCACGCTGTCCCACCGAGAGGTGGGTCTCAAGTCTGGCACGCCTGTCATTCTATTGGTTGTTATCACCCATGCTGTCATTCTATTGGTTGTTATCATCCATACTGTCATTCTATTGGTTGTTACCATCTATGCTGTAATTCTATTGGTTGTTACCATCCATACCGTCTTTCTATTGGTTGTTATCATCCATGCTGTCATTCTATTGGTTGTTACCATCCATGCTGTCATTCTATTGGTTGTTACCATCCATGCTGTCATTCTATTGGTTGTTACCATCCATGCTGTCATTCCATTGGTTGTTACCATCCATGCTGTCATTCTATTGGTTGTTACCATCCATGCTGTTATTCTATAGGTTGTTACCATCCATACCGTCGTTCTATTGGTTGTTACCATCCATGCCGCCATTCTATTGGTTGTTACCATCCATGCTGTCATTCTATTGCTTGTTACCTTCCATACTGTTATTCGGGGCTGGCCCGGTAGCTCAGTGGGCTAGAGCGCTCGCATTGAGTGCTCTGGTCACCTGAGAGCCTAACGGCACGTGGATCGATGGTTCGAGCCCCGCTTTGGCCATGCCTGTTTGGTCGCAGCATAAAGACCCCATGTCCTTCTTCGCAAAGAATAGGGAGTTAGTCCCGGAGACATGGCTCCACTCTTCCTTCCTGTTGACGCGATATGACCAAACGTGGTTAAAACGTCCTAAATATACAACCATCCATACTGTTATTCTGTTGGTTGTTCCAGCTCAGCCAAGTGGCGGATCAGGGCTTTGATAGCCACGCTTTCCAGGAGCGACCTTTGACCCGGTCCAAATCCAGAAGCGCCTCCCGGATCAGCCTGGGTGGGACCGACGACTCGGTGAGTGTTCCGGACGTATCCTGACAGGGCTTTAATGTGTTCCGGACGTATCCTGACAGGGCTTTAATGTGTCCCGGCGTATTGTGACAGAAAATACGTTTGAGTTACTTATATTATGCTGCCGGGATGCATAAGCGCCATGTAAGCGCCATATGAGCGCTACGTGAGCCATGTGAGCGCCATGTTAGCGCCATGTGAGCGCTACGTGAGCGCCGTGTGAGAACCGTGTCAGTGCCTAATTAACGCCTGGTAAATGACGCGCGAGCGCCACGTGAGCGCTACGTGAGCGATGGATGAGCGCTTACGGATAGTTGCGCTCATTATCATTGTACAAATACCCGATGCTTGACTTGAGGTTCTGTTTCAGAATGAGTACGGCTTGGCGGTCACGAGGCTGGCCTTCCTGGGTGCCCGAGGGGTCACGTCACCCACAGGCGGGGCCAACCTGGTGTCCGGGGGGGGCAACGGGTGGGTCCGCTTCTGGAACACCCTCAGCGGGCGGCTGCTCGGAGAGTTCTGTGCCCACACACAAGGTCAGTCCACTGGACAGAGGGGGGGGGGAGTTCTGTGCCCACACACAAGGTCAGTCCACTGGACAGAGGGGGGGGGGGAGTTCTGTGCCCACACACAAGGTCAGTCCACTCGTCAGAGGTGGGGGGGAATTCAGTGCCCACACACAAGGTCAGTCCACTGGACAGAGGGGGGGGGGGAGTTATGTGCCCACACACAAGGTCAGTCCACTCGTCAGAGGGGCGGGAGGAGTTCTGTGCCCACACACAAGGTCAGCCCACTGGACAGAGGGGGGGTGTTCAGTGCCCACACACAAGGTCAGTCCACTGGACAGAGGGGGGAGGGAAGCAGTGCCCACACACAAGGTCAGTCCACTGGACAGAGGGGGGGGGGGGGAAGCAGTGCCCACACACAAGGTCAGTTCACTGGATAGAGGGAGGGGGAGTTCTGTGCCCACACACAAGGTCAGTCCACTGGTCAGCGGGGGGGGAGTTCTGTAATAAAAACACAAGGTCAGTCCACTAGACAGAGGGGGGGGGAGTTCTGTGCCCACACACAAAATCAGTCCACACAAACTGTCCTTATGACCTGACCTCCTGACCCCGTGTTGACCCCTGCAGTGGGCAGTATCATCCTGGCGGTGCACCCTGACGACAACGAGTGGCTGGTGACGGCTGACGTGGACGGCGTGGTCAAGGTATGGGACATCTCCGACCACTGCCTCCAGGACAGTGACGTCATCATCAAGAACTCACCACGTACGTAATGGCGGGCGGCGGCCAATCGTCGGTCAGGTGTCAGTTTCATATACCCCAGTCCCGGCAACAAGGCGCCAGTACTATGTACAGATTCAGTGTCATCCGTTATGCTTATAATTTTGTCAAACTTTACAATCCACCAACCTATGTGATAAAAGAGATTGGCAAAGAGATGGTGCATTTGAAACTAGTTCCTGGTATCTATCACCTTCACCACAGTATGTCGCCTTGTGTCACCATATATCGTCAACTTTCTCCACATTTCCCCCATTATCGCCTACTCCTATTCCGCAGGCCTGCAGACACAGTTCCAGCCCCACGTGGACATGATCAACTCAGTGGAGATGTTCACCAGGAACGCGCACACCCTCGTCATGACGTCATCCAGCGACTGTAGCGTCCAGCTCTGGGACGTCCATGGCAACAGGATGGGGGTCTTCGGTCAGGTGAGGGGGGGGGGGAGGGCGGTCGTCCATAGCAACAGGATGGGTGTCTTCGGTCAGGTGAGGGAGGCGGTCGTCCATGGCAACAGGATGGGTGTCTTTGGTCAGGTGAGGGGGGCGGTCGTCCATGGCAACAGGATGGGTATCTTCGGTCAGGTGAGGGGGGCGGTCGTCCATGGCAACAGGATGGGTGTCTTCGGTCAGGTGAGGGAGGCGGTCGTCCATGGCAACAGGATGGGTGTCTTCGGTCAGGTGAGGGAGGCGGTCGTCCGTGGCAACAGGATGGGTGTCTTCGGTCAGGTGAGGAGGGCGGTCGTCCATGGCAACAGGATGGGTGTCTTCGGTCAGGTGAGGGGGGCGGTCGTCCATGGAACAGGATGGGTGTCTTCGGTCAGGTGAGGGAGGCGGTCGTCTATGGCAACAAGATAGGTGTCTTCGGTCAGGTGAGGGGGGCGGTCGTCCATGGCAACAGGATGGGTGTCTTCGGTCAGGTGAGGGGGGCGGTCGTCCATGGCAACAGGATGGGTGTCTTCGGTCAGGTGAGGGAGGCGGTCGTCCATGGCAACAGGATGGGTGTCTTCGGTCAGGTGAGGGAGGCGGTCGTCTATGGCAACAGGATAGGTGTCTTCGGTCAGGTGAGGGGGGCGGTCGTCCATGGCAACAGGATGGGTGTCTTCGGTCAGGTGAGGGAGGCGGTCGTCCATGGCAACAGGATGGGTGTCTTCTGTCTGGTGAGGGAGGCGGTCGTCCATGGCAACAGGATGGGTGTCTTCGGTCAGGTGAGGGAGGCGGTCGTCCATGGCAACAGGATGGGTGTCTTCGGTCAGGTGAGGGAGGCGGTCGTCCATGGCAACAGGATGGGTGTCTTCGGTCAGGTGAGGGAGGCGGTCGTCTATGGCAACAGGATAGGTGTCTTCGGTCAGGTGAGGGGGGCGGTCGTCCATGGCAACAGGATGGGTGTCTTCGGTCAGGTGAGGGGGGCGGTCGTCCATGGCAACAGGATGGGTGTCTTTGGTCAGGTGAGGAGGGCGGTCGTCCATGGCAACAGGATGGGTGTCTTCGGTCAGGTGAGGGGGGCGGTCGTCCATGGCAACAGGATGGGTGTCTTCGGTCAGGTGAGGGGGGCGGTCGTCCATGGCAACAGGATGGGTGTCTTCGGTCAGGTGAGGGGGGCGGTCGTCCATGGCAACAGGATGGGTGTCTTCGGTCAGGTGAGGGGGGCGGTCGTCCATGGCAACAGGATGGGTGTCTTCGGTCAGGTGAGGGAGGCGGTCATCCATGGCAACAGGATGGGTGTCTTCGGTCAGGTGAGGGAGGCGGTCGTCCATGGCAACAGGATGGGTGTCTTCGGTCAGGTTAGGGAGGCGGTCATCCATGGCAACAGGATGGGTGTCTTCGGTCAGGTGAGGGAGGCGGTCGTCCGTGGCAACAGGATGGGTGTCTTCGGTCAGGTGAGGGGGGCGGTCGTCCATGGCAACAGGATGGGTGTCTTCGGTCAGGTGAGGGGGGCGGTCGTCCATGGAACAGGATGGGTGTCTTCGGTCAGGTGAGGGAGGCGGTCGTCTATGGCAACAGGATAGGTGTCTTCGGTCAGGTGAGGGGGGCGGTCGTCCATGGCAACAGGATGGGTGTCTTCGGTCAGGTAAGGGGGGCGGTCGTCCATGGCAACAGGATGGGTGTCTTCGGTCAGGTGAGGGAGGCGGTCGTCCATGGCAACAGGATGGGTGTCTTCGGTCAGGTGAGGGAGGCGGTCGTCCATGGCAACAGGATGGGTGTCTTCGGTCAGGTGAGGGGGGCGGTCGTCCATGGCAACAGGATGGGTGTCTTCGGTCAGGTGAGGGAGGCGGTCGTCCATGGCAACAGGATGGGTGTCTTCGGTCAGGTGAGGGAGGCGGTCGTCTATGGCAACAGGATAGGTGTCTTCGGTCAGGTGAGGGGGGCGGTCGTCCATGGCAACAGGATGGGTGTCTTCGGTCAGGTGAGGGAGGCCGTCGTCCATGGCAACAGGATGGGTGTCGTCTGTCTGGTGAGGGAGGCGGTCGTCCATGGCAACAGGATGGGTGTCTTCGGTCAGGTTAGGGAGGCGGTCATCCATGGCAACAGGATGGGTGTCTTCGGTCAGGTGAGGGAGGCGGTCGTCCGTGGCAACAGGATGGGTGTCTTCGGTCAGGTGAGGGGGGCGGTCGTCCATGGCAACAGGATGGGTGTCTTCGGTCAGGTGAGGGGGGCGGTCGTCCATGGAACAGGACGGGTGTCTTCGGTCAGGTGAGGGAGGCGGTCGTCTATGGCAACAGGATAGGTGTCTTCGGTCAGGTGAGGGGGGCGGTCGTCCATGGCAACAGGATGGGTGTCTTCGGTCAGGTAAGGGGGGCGGTCGTCCATGGCAACAGGATGGGTGTCTTCGGTCAGGTGAGGGAGGCGGTCGTCCATGGCAACAGGATGGGTGTCTTCGGTCAGGTGAGGGAGGCGGTCGTCCATGGCAACAGGATGGGTGTCTTCGGTCAGGTGAGGGGGGCGGTCGTCCATGGCAACAGGATGGGTGTCTTCGGTCAGGTGAGGGAGGCGGTCGTCCATGGCAACAGGATGGGTGTCTTCGGTCAGGTGAGGGAGGCGGTCGTCTATGGCAACAGGATAGGTGTCTTCGGTCAGGTGAGGGGGGCGGTCGTCCATGGCAACAGGATGGGTGTCTTCGGTCAGGTGAGGGAGGCGGTCGTCCATGGCAACAGGATGGGTGTCGTCTGTCTGGTGAGGGAGGCGGTCGTCCATGGCAACAGGATGGGTGTCTTCGGTCAGGTGAGGGAGGCGGTCGTCCATGGCAACAGGATGGGTGTCTTCGGTCAGGTGAGGGAAGCGGTCGTCCATGGCAACAGGATGGGTGTCTTCGGTCAGGTGAGGGAGGCGGTCGTCTATGGCAACAGGATAGGTGTCTTCGGTCAGGTGAGGGGGGCGGTCGTCCATGGCAACAGGATGGGTGTCTTCGGTCAGGTGAGGGGGGCGGTCGTCCATGGCAACAGGATGGGTGTCTTTGGTCAGGTGAGGGGGGCGGTCGTCCATGGCAACAGGATGGGTGTCTTCGGTCAGGTGAGGGGGGCGGTCGTCCATGGCAACAGGATGGGTGTCTTCGGTCAGGTGAGGGGGGCCGTCGTCCATGGCAACAGGATGGGTGTCTTCGGTCAGGTGAGGGGGGCGGTCGTCCATGGCAACAGGATGGGTGTCTTCGGTCAGGTGAGGGAGGCGGTCATCCATGGCAACAGGATGGGTGTCTTCGGTCAGGTGAGGGAGGCGGTCGTCCATGGCAACAGGATGGGTGTCTTCGGTCAGGTGAGGGAGGCGGTCGTCCATGGCAACAGGATGGGTGTCTTCGGTCAGGTGAGGGAGGCGGTCACCCATGGCAACAGGATGGGTGTCTTCGGTCAGGTGAGGGAGGCGGTCGTCCGTGGCAACAGGATGGGTGTCTTCGGTCAGGTGAGGGGGGCGGTCGTCCATGGCAACAGGATGGGTGTCTTCGGTCAGGTGAGGGGGGCGGTCGTCCATGGAACAGGATGGGTGTCTTCGGTCAGGTGAGGGAGGCGGTCGTCTATGGCAACAGGATAGGTGTCTTCGGTCAGGTGAGGGGGGCGGTCGTCCATGGCAACAGGATGGGTGTCTTCGGTCAGGTAAGGGGGGCGGTCGTCCATGGCAACAGGATGGGTGTCTTCGGTCAGGTGAGGGAGGCGGTCGTCCATGGCAACAGGATGGGTGTCTTCGGTCAGGTGAGGGAGGCGGTCGTCTATGGCAACAGGATAGGTGTCTTCGGTCAGGTGAGGGAGGCGGTCGTCCATGGCAACAGGATGGGTGTCTTCGGTCAGGTGAGGGAGGCGGTCGTCCATGGCAACAGGATGGGTGTCTTCTGTCTGGTGAGGGAGGCGGTCGTCCATGGCAACAGGATGGGTGTCTTCGGTCAGGTGAGGGAGGCGGTCGTCCATGGCAACAGGATGGGTGTCTTCGGTCAGGTGAGGGAGGCGGTCGTCCATGGCAACAGGATGGGTGTCTTCGGTCAGGTGAGGGAGGCGGTCGTCTATGGCAACAGGATAGGTGTCTTCGGTCAGGTGAGGGGGGCGGTCGTCCATGGCAACAGGATGGGTGTATTCGGTCAGGTGAGAGAGGCGGTCGTCCATGGCAACAGGATGGGTGTCTTCGGTCAGGTGAGGGAGGCGGTCGTCCATGGCAACAGGATGGGTGTCTTCTGTCTGGTGAGGGAGGCGGTTCCGACAGCTGGAGTCCCGCTGGGAGTCCCAGCTACCATCCCTCCCGGATACAACGAATATACCGGGATCATATCCGTCCGAGGTCCTTCAAGTCGAACACTAACAGCGATCCGGACTCACATATGGCGGGATATCAACCTACATACACTGTATCAATGCTATACTGTCTTTTATGTCCATCGTTTAATCTTGCATTGATTGTAAAAGAACATCTGTGGTTTTTGGTTATGTAGCAGTAGATCAAAGCATTCCTACTAGCTTGGCGTTCGTGAGTTGGACTTCCGCCGGGAATCAAACCGGCCCCGCCGTTATATTTGTGCTGCCAGCTTCATGGTCTCAATAGTTCACAACTGTCTTTCTGTTCTGTTACTATGACAGTACTGGGTGTATCTTTGTCTGCCACGCACGTATCTCTAGCTCTGAGTTCTTATACAGTGTTTGATATTCTCTCCGCCAGGAGGCGCACTGGAAGATTGAACCCTATGTGCCCCAGACGGAGGCGGATGAAGCCGCCGAGGAGGTCAGTAGTTCAAGGTCATCCGGAGCACAGTAAATAATTTGGCAATAACTGCGGTGCTAATATATATATATATATATATTACTGAATCATCCTATCCCCTTGTTATAACGAGGTTGTCTGCTAACCAATACGTGCATGTTATGCTGTCCACTGTCGTCTGCCATTCAGTGATGTTTAATCATTTTCCCGCCTTTATTCATTTGAGCGTATTACATGTAGTTAATGCATGACAACAGTTCGGATATAGTCATCGTCAAAATATGGTGAACCTTCAGTAACCGCACTTATTAGTTTATTTCAACGCATTTCTGTAATTGTGTTTCTGTAACACTTTGCATGATAGATTGGTTTTCAGTGCATTTTCTTTAACAGTATGAAATGTGTGTATTAAATGGCTATTTACTGCACGTTGATGATGTTGAGATCCATTCACCTCGGTCTGTGCATGACTGTTCCTACTTAAATGCACCATTTCACCGTACCCCAATGACCTTGAAACAGCTCGGGACGCAGCCTCAGGCAGAACCAGAGACGCCGCCTGAGGTATAACGTGGTAACACGGTCACGTAGGCCCAGAACAGTGGTCACGTAGGCCCAGAACAGTGTGGTAGCTATATGTGTAATCGACAGAAACCCTTCACATATTCTAGTCAGGAGTAATTCAGTGTTAAATAAGGCTTTTATCGCTTGATAGCTTTTATCGCTGAGCTTTTAGATGTGTCTGGATGTTCATCAAGTTGTTTGGCTTAACAATGAAACCTCGACACGTAAACTAACTGTCACGAGATTATTATCTTAGATGACGACGTGACCACGTGATAATTATCTTAGACCACGTCGTGGTCACGTGTTAAATGTTGAATATGTGTTACTTGACCTTCCGTACCTTCCTGTGGTATGTTCCCAAACTTTTAGAGTTACACCCTTTCTTGCTGTGTAAGACTGCTCAGACAACCCGCTAACTCTTACGACTGACCACTTTAACCTGCAGTCTAATGCAAAGTACCTCCAGTCTCACCTTTCTGCGGTGTTCAGTGGAAGCCATTAACGGTCTCTCATAGACATTATTTTAATGTGCATTTTACAATCCGATATCACACGTTAGTTCACCAGTGAACCCCCAGGGGGCGTATATTCAGAAACCTCACATCTTGTCATAACCGTTTATATTCCCAACTATCATAATAACACCCAGGCACACGCGAAAATCACAAGCGTATTATGTATGTACCATTAAGTGTATCCTGTGTATAACATTAAGTGTATCCTGTGTGTACCATTAAGTGTATCCTGTGTGTAACATTAAGTGTATCCTGTATGTACCCTTAAGCAGACTGCCTTCAGTGTATCCTATGTGTACCATTAAGTGTATCCTGTATGTAACATTAAGTGTATCCTGTATGTACCATGAGTATATCTTGTGTGTACCATTAAGTGTATCCTGTATGTACCCTTAAGTGTATCATGTGTGTACCCTTAAGTGTATCATGTGTGTACCATTAAGTGTATCATGTGTGTACCATTAAGTGTATCCTGTATGTACCCTTAAGTGTATCATGTATGTACCATTAAGTGTATCATGTATGTACCATTAAGTGTATCATGTATGTACCATTAAGTGTATCATGTGTGTACCATTAAGTGTATCCTGTGTGTACCATTAAGTGTATCCTGTATGTACCCTTAAGTGTATCATGTATGTACCATTAAGTGTATCATGTGTGTACCCTTAAGTGTATCCTGTGTGTACCATTAAGTGTATCCTGTGTGTACCATTAAGTGTATCCTGTATGTACCCTTAAGTACCATTAAGTGTATCCTGTGTGTACCATTAAGTGTATCATGTATGTACCCTTAAGCAGACTGCCTTCCGGGTATCCTATGTGTAACATTAAGTGTATCCTGTGTGTACCATTAAGTGTATCCTGTGTGTACCATTAATTGTATTCTGTGTGTACCCTTAAGCAGACTGCCTTAAGTGTATCCTATGAGTATCCCCTGATGATCTGCCTTCTCATTCAGTGTATGTACGAGATTTGCGCTGTAAATCACGGCCCTCTTAGGAGACGTGTGCTGTAAATCAATTACTTATCACGATACTTGAGCTGTAAATCAACGACTTCTCGCGAGACTTGTGCTGTAAATCTCGGCCTTTCTCGCGACTCTATGTTTAGCGCTCTGCCTCTCGTATAATCCGAGAAGAATCATTACTAAAAATACCCGTATGTGCATTGTGGATGGCCATCACGAACCAGTCACGGCCGTGTTTATGCTTTTCTACTTCTGGCCTGCTAGAAAATAGATGTCGTCCAGAAAGATTGACAGATTTAGTTAGGAATGATTTTGGAACTGGATTTGTTTACAGAATGATGAAAAGGAAGAAATGTTGAACATGGCTGACTTGAAGGATGACGTCACTTGGCAACCAGACGACAAAGCTGTTGTGGATCCCGCCAATTATCGAATCAACGTCTGGCAAGAGTCTGACCTGGGTACGAGTTGGCATAACACAACATGACACAGCAATCTGTCCTGGGTACGAGTTGGCATAACACAACATGTCACAGCAATCTGACCTGGCTACGAGTTGGCACAACACAACATGACACAGCAATCTGATCTGGGTACGAGTTAGCATCACACAACATGACACAACAATCTGACCTGGGTACGAGTTGGCACAACACAACGTCACACAGCAATCTGATCTGGGTACGAGTTGTTGCATAACACAGCAACCTGACCAGGGTACGAGTTTTATGTAGCAATAGCAATAGACCTGGTGTAAACTGAAGTCTGACTTTGGTGCGAGGCGCTATTTCTGACACCAATCCTGTGCCTTCACAGGAAAGGATTACCGGGAACTGCGGATACGCAAGAGGGAGAGAAAACAGCCCCAGCTACTGGAAGACCTGCCCTACCTGCACTGGGAGCGGACCGGGGCCCCTCCCGCCGGGCCCTTTGCCGTAAGTGACCCCCCGGCACCAGACCCTTCGCCGTAAGTGACCCCCCGGCACCAGACCCTTCGCCGTAATGACTCCCCGGCACCAGACCATATCGCTGTAAGTGACCCCCCGGCATCAGACCCTTCCCCGTCAATCACCCCCACCGAACCGCCCTTCACCGTCAATCACCCCCACCGAACCGCCTCTCACCGCCAATCACCCCCACCGAACCGCCCTTCACCGTCAATCACCCCCGCCGAACCGCCCTTCACCGTCAATCACCCCCGCCGAACCGCCCTTTACCGCCCTTCACCGCCAATCACCCCACCGAACCGCCTCTCACCGCCAATCACCCCCACCGAACCGCCCTTCACCGTCAATCACCCCCACCGAACCGCCCTTCACCGTCAATCACCCCCACCGAACCGCCTCTCACCGCCAATCCCCCCCACCGAACCGCCCTTCACCGTCAATCACCCCCACCGAACCGCCCTTCACCGTCAATCACCCCCACCGAACCGCCCTTCACCGTCAATCACCCCCACCGAACCGCCCTTCACCGTCAATCCCCCCCACCGAACCGCCTCTCACCGCCAATCCCCCCCACCGAACCACCCTTCACCGTCAATCACCCCCACCGAAACGCCTCTCACCGCCAATGACCCCCACCGAACCGCCCTTCACCGTCAATCCCCCCACCGAACCGCCAATCACCCCCACCGAACCGCCCTTCACCGTCAATCACCCCCACCAAACCGCCTTTCACCGTCAATCACCCCCACCGAACCGCCCTTCACCGTAAATCACCCCCACCGAACCGCCCTTCACCGTCAATCCCCCCCACCGAACCGCCTCTTACCGCCAATCACCCCCACTGAACCGCCCTTCACCGTCAATCACCCCCACCAAACCGCCCTTCACCGCCCTTCACCGCCAATCCCCCCACCGAACCGCCCTTCACCGTCAATCACCCCCGCTGAACAGCCCTTCACCGTCAATCACCCCCACCGAACCGCCCTTCACCGTCAATCACCCCCACCGAACCACCCTGCACCGTCAATCACCCCCGCCGAACCGCCCTTCACCGTCAATCACCCCCACCGAACCGTCCTTCACCGTCAATCACCCACACCGAACCGCCCTTCGCCGTCAATCACCCCCGCCGAACCGCCCTTCACCGTCAATCACCCCCGCCGAACCGCCCTTCACCGTCAATCACCCCCGCCGAACCGCCCTTCACCGTCAATCACCCCCACCGAACCGTCCTTCACCGTCAATCACCCCCACCGAACCGTCCTTCACCGTAAGTCACCCCCGCCGAACCGCCCTTCACCGTCAATCACCCCCACCGAACCGCCCTTCACCGTCAATCACCCCCACCGAACCGTCCTTCACCGTCAATCACCCCCACCGAACCGCCCTTCACCGTCAATCACCCCCGCCGAACCGCCCTTCACCGTCAATCACCGCCACCGAACCACCCTTCACCGTCAATCACCCCCGCCGAACCGCCCTTCACCGTCAATCACCCCCACCGAACCGTCCTTTACCGTCAATCACCCCCACCGAACCGCCTTTCACCTCCACCGAACCGCCCTTCACCGTCAATCACCCCCGCCGAACCGCCCTTCACCGTCAATCACCCCCACCGAACCGTCTTTCACCGTCAATCACCCCCACCGAACCGTCCTTCACCGTCAGTCACCCCCGCCGAACCGCCCTTCACCGTCAATCACCCCCACCGAACCGCCCTTCACCGTCAATCACCCCCACCGAACCGCCCTTCACCGTCAATCACCCCCACCGAACCGTCCTTCACCGTCAAGCACCCCCACCGAACCGCCTTTCACCTCCACCGAACCGCCCTTCACCGTCAATCACCCCCACCGAACCGTCCTTCACCGTCAGTCACCCCCGCCGAACCGCCCTTCACCGTCAATCACCCCCACCGAACCGCCCTTCACCGTCAATCACCCCCACCGAACCGCCCTTCACCGTCAATCACCCCCACCGAACCGTCCTTCACCGTCAATCACCCCCACCGAACCGTCCTTCACCGTCAGTCACCCCCGCCGAACCGCCCTTCACCGTCAATCACCCCCACCGAACCGCCCTTCACCGTCAATCACCCCCACCGAACCGCCCTTCACCGTCAATCACCCCCACCGAACCGTCCTTCACCGTCAATCACCCCCACCGAACCGCTGACACTTCCCCTTTTATCTCCCTCCAGGCGCTGGACACCAAAGACCTACAGAGTGTCGGGGTCCTCACCAAACCGGACTTCATGCTCCACCCACACAAGTACTTCACGGAGAAGGCGCCAGAGCCCGAGCCCAGCGCCAGGGTCCCTGCGCTGGCGGAAGGTGAGTTACCCCGCTGGCCGAGGGTGAGTTACCCCGCTGGCCGAGGGTGAGTTACCCCGCTGGCCGAGGGTGAGTTACGCCGCTGGCGGAGGGTGAGTTACCCCGCTGGCCGAGGGTGGGTCACCGCGCTGGCGGAGGGTGGGTTACCCCGCTGGCAGAGGGTGAGTTACCGCGCTGGCGGAGGGTGAGTCACCGCGCTGGCGGAGAGTGAGTTACCCCGCTGGCCGAGGGTGAGTTACCCCGCTGGCCGAGGGTGAGTCACCGCGCTGGCGGAGGGTGAGTCACCGCGCTGGCGGAGAGTGAGTTACCCCGCTGGCAGAGGGTGAGTTACCGCGCTGGCCGAGGGTGAGTTACGCCGCTGGCGGAGGGTGAGTTAACCCGCTGGCCGAGGGTTGGTCACCGCGCTGGCGGAGGGTGGGTTACCCCGCTGGCAGAGGGTGAGTTACCGCGCTGGCCGAGGGTGAGTCGCCGCGCTGGCGGAGGGTGAGTTACCCCGCTGGCCGAGGGTGAGTCACCGCGCTGGCGGAGGGTGAGTCACCGCGCTGGCGGAGAGTGAGTTACCCCGCTGGCAGAGGGTGAGTTACCGCGCTGGCCGAGGGTGAGTTACGCCGCTGGCGGAGGGTGAGTTACCCCGCTGGCCGAGGGTGGGTCACCGCGCTGGCGGAGGGTGGGTTACCCCGCTGGCAGAGGGTGAGTTACCTCGCTGGCCGAGGGTGAGTTACCGCGCTGGCCGAGGGTGAGTTACCGCGCTGGCCGAGGGTGAGTTACCGCGCTGGCCGAGGGTGAGTTACCGCGCTGGCCGAGGGTGAGTTACCGCGCTGGCCGAGGGTAGGTCACCGCGCTGGCGGAGGGTGAGTTACCCCGCTGGCCTAGGGTGAGTAACGCCGCTGGCCGAGGGTGGGTTACCACGCTGGCCGAGGGTGAGTTACCCCGCTGGCAGAGGGTGAGTTACGCCGCTGGCCGAGGGTGAGTTACCGCGCTGGCCGAGGGTGAATTACCGCGCTGGCCGAGGGTGAGTTACGCCGCTGGCGGAGGGTAAGTTACCCCGCTGGCCTAGGGTGGGTCACCGCGCTGGCGGAGGGTGAGTTACCCCGCTGGCCGAGGGTGAGTTACCCCTCTGGCGGAGGGTGAGTTACCGCGCGGGCCGAGGGTGAGTTACCGCGCTGGCCGAGGGTGAGTTACCCCCCTGGCCGAGGGTGAGTTACCGCGCTGGCCGAGGGTGAGTTACCCCACTAGCCGAGGGTGAGTTACCGCGCTGTTGTCTGGGCGGTGTTGGAAGGGGAGTTAGCACTGTTGCCTGGGCGATGTTGGAAGGGGACTTAGCACTGTTGCCTGGGAGGTGTTGGAAGGGAAGTTAGCGCTGTTGCCTGGGCGGTGTTGGAGGCGGTGTTAGCACTGTTGCCTGGGCGGTGTTAGCACTGTTGCCTGGGCGGTGTTGGAGGCGGTGTTAGCACTGTTGCCTGGGCGGTGTTAGCACTGTTGCCTGGGCGGTGTTGGGGGCGGTGTTAGCACTGTTGCCTAGGCGATGTTGGAAGGGGAGTTAGCACTGTTGCCTGGGCGGTGTTGGAAGGGAAGTTAGCACTGTGGCCTGGGCGGTGTTGGAGGGGGAGTTAGCACTGTTGCCTGGGCGGTGTTGGAGGCGGTGTTAGCACTGTTACCTGGGCGGTGTTGGAAGGGGAGTTAGCACTGTTGCCTGGGCGGTGTTGGAAGGGGGGTTAGCACTGTTGTCTGGGCGATGCTGGAAGGGGAGTTAGCACTGTTGCCTGGGCGGTGTTGGAAGGGGAGTTAGCACTGTTGTCTGGGCGATGTTGGAAGGGGAGTTAGCACTGTTGCCTGGGCGGTGTTGGAGGGAGAGTTAGCACTGTTGCCTGGGCGGTGTTGGAAGGGGTGTTAGCACTGTTGCCTGGGCAGTGTTGGAAGGGAAGTTAGCGTTGTTGCCTGGGCGGTATTGGAGGCGCTGTTAGCACTGTTGCCTCGGCGATGTTGGAAAGGGAGTTAGCACTGTTGCCTGGGCGGTGTTGGAGGCGGTGTTAGCATTGTTGCCTTGGCGATGTTGGAGGGGGAGTTAGCGCTGTTGCCTGGGCGGTGTTGGAGGGGGAGTTAGCGCTGTTGCCTGGGCGGTGTTGGAGGGGGAGTTAGCACTGTTGCCTGGGCGATGTTGGAGGGGGAGTTAGCGCTGTTGCCTGGGCGGTGTTGGTAGGGGAGTTAGCACTGTTGCCTGGGCGGTGTTGGAGGCGGTGTTAGCACTGTTACCTGGGCGATGTTGGAGGGGGAGTTAGCGCTGTTGCCCGGGCGGTGTTGGAAGGGGAGTTAGCGCTGTTGCCTGGGCGGTGTTGGAGGCGGTGATAGCACTGTTGCCTGGGCGATGTTGGAGGGGGAGTTAGCGCTGTTGCCTGGGCGGTGTTGGTAGGGGAGTTAGCACTGTTGCCTGGGCGGTGTTGGAGGCGGTGTTAGCACTGTTACCTGGGCGATGTTGGAGGGGGAGTTAGCGCTGTTGCCTGGGCGATGTTGGAGGGGGAGTTAGCGCTGTTGCCTGGGCGGTGTTGGAAGGGGAGTTAGCACTGTTGCCTGGGCGGTGTTGGCAGGGGAGTTAGCACTGTTGCCTGGGCGGTGTTGGAGGCGGTGTTAGCACTGTTGCCTGGGCGATGTTGGAGGCGGTGTTAGCACTGTTGCCTGGGCGATGTTGGAGGGGGAGTTTGCGCTGTTGCCTGGGCGGTGTTGGAAGGGGAGTTAGCACTGTTGCCTGGGCGATGTTGGAGGGGGAGTTAGCACTGTTACCTGGGCGGTGTTGGAGGGGGAGTTAGCACTGTTGCCTTGGCGATGTTAGAGGGGGAGTTAACACTGTTGCCTGGGCGATGTCGGAGGGGGAGTTAGCACTGTTGCTTGGGCGGTGTTGGAGGGGGAGTTAGCACTGTTGTCTGGGCGATGTTGGAGGGGGAGTTAGCACTGTTGCCTGGGCGGTGTTGGAGGGGGAGTTAGCACTGTTGCCTGGGCGATGTTGGAGGGGGAGTTAGCACTGTTGCCTGGGCGGTGTTGGAGGGGGAGTTTGCACTGTTGCCTGGGCGATGTTGGAGGCGGTGTTAGCACTGTTGCCTGGGCGATGTTGGAGGGGGAGTTAGCGCTGTTGCCTGGGCGATGTTGGAGGGGTAGTTAGCACTGTTGCCTGGGCGATGTTGGAGGGGGAGTTAGCGCTGTTGCATGGGCGATGTTGGAGGGGGAGTTAGCGCTGTTGCCTGGGCGGTGTTGGCAGGGGAGTTAGCACTGTTGCCTGGGCGGTGTTGGAGGCGGTGTTAGCACTGTTGCCTGGGCGGTGTTGGAGGCGGTGTTAGCACTGTTGCCTTGGCGATGTTAGAGGGGGAGTTAGCACTGTTGCCTGGGCGATGTCGGAGGGGGAGTTAGCACTGTTGCCTGGGCGGTGTTGGAGGGGGAGTTAGCACTGTTGCCTGGGCGATGTTGGAGGGGGAGTTAGCACTGTTGCCTGGGCGGTGTTGGAGGGGGAGTTAGCACTGTTGCCTGGGCGATGTTGGAGGGGGAGTTAGCACTGTTGCCTGGGCGGTGTTGGAGGGGGAGTTTGCACTGTTGCCTGGGCGATGTTGGAGGGGTAGTTAGCACTGTTGCCTGAGCGATGTTGGAGGGGGAGTTAGCGCTGTTGCCTGGGCGATGTTGGAGGGGGAGTTAGCGCTGTTGCCTGGGCGGTGTTGGCAGGGGAGTTAGCACTGTTGCCTGGGCGGTGTTGGAGGCGGTGTTAGCACTGTTGCCTGGGCGGTGTTGGAGGCGGTGTTAGCACTGTTACCTGGGCGATGTTGGAGGGGGAGTTAGCGCTGTTGCCTGGGCGATGTTGGGGGTGGGGGAGTTAGCGCTGTTGCCTGGGCGGTGTTGGAAGGGGAGTTAGCACTGTTGGCTGGGCGGTGTTGGCAAGGGAGTTAGCACTGTTGCCTGGGCGGTGTTGGAGGCGGTGTTAGCACTGTTGCCTGGGCGATGTTGGAGGCGGTGTTAGCACTGTTGCCTGGGCGGTGTTGGAGGGGGAGTTAGCACTGTTGCCTGGGCGATGTTGGAGGGGGAGTTAGCACTGTTGCCTGGGCGGTGTTGGAGGGGGAGTTAGCACTGTTGCCTGGGCGATGTTGGAGGGGGAGTTAGCACTGTTGCCTGGGCGGTGTTGGAGGGGGAGTTTGCACTGTTGCCTGGGCGATGTTGGAGGGGTAGTTAGCACTGTTGCCTGAGCGATGTTGGAGGGGGAGTTAGCGCTGTTGCCTGGGCGATGTTGGAGGGGGAGTTAGCGCTGTTGCCTGGGCGGTGTTGGCAGGGGAGTTAGCACTGTTGCCTGGGCGGTGTTGGAGGCGGTGTTAGCACTGTTGCCTGGGCGGTGTTGGAGGCGGTGTTAGCACTGTTACCTGGGCGATGTTGGAGGGGGAGTTAGCGCTGTTGCCTGGGCGATGTTGGGGGTGGGGGAGTTAGCGCTGTTGCCTGGGCGGTGTTGGAAGGGGAGTTAGCACTGTTGGCTGGGCGGTGTTGGCAAGGGAGTTAGCACTGTTGCCTGGGCGGTGTTGGAGGCGGTGTTAGCACTGTTGCCTGGGCGATGTTGGAGGCGGTGTTAGCACTGTTGCCTGGGCGATGTTGGAGGGGGAGTTAGCGCTGTTGCCTGGGCGGTGTTGGAAGGGGAGTTAGCACTGTTGCCTGGGCGATGTTGGAGGGGGAGTTAGCACTGTTACCTGGGCGGTGTTGGAGGGGGAGTTAGCACTGTTGCCTTGGCGATGTTAGAGGGGGAGTTAGCACTGTTGCCTGGGCGATGTCGGAGGGGGAGTTAGCACTGTTGCCTGGGCGGTGTTGGAGGGGGAGTTAGCACTGTTGCCTGGGCGATGTTGGAGGGGGAGTTAGCACTGTTGCCTGGGCGGTGTTGGAGGGGGAGTTAGCACTGTTGCCTGGGCGATGTTGGAGGGGGAGTTAGCACTGTTGCCTGGACGGTGTTGGAGGGGGAGTTTGCACTGTTGCCTGGGCGATGTTGGAGGGGTAGTTAGCACTGTTGCCTGGGCGATGTTGGAGGGGGAGTTAGCGCTGTTGCCTGAGCGGTGTTGGCAGTGACTTACGCTCGCGATATGTTTTGCAGGTTTGCGGGTTGCATACGATGAGAAGACATTGTTCCCAAAGTACATGTTGGATTTTGACGCCAAGCAGAAGCAACGCCACCATGCGGCCATCAGCGAAAACACGGTGAGTGGTGTAGCGCCACCGTGCGGCCATCAGCAAAAACACAGTAAAGAGTGTAGTGCTACTTTGCGGCCATCAGCGAATAGTGATGATTGTCTATAAATAATACATTTAGCTTTTTTTTCAGAAAAAGGCCGGCCAGGGTTTGATGCGAGCGGCATTCGGCTTGGGCGCCCCAGCCAATCAGGGCACCAGCTCAGTGTCCTCGACCCAGTCTCCGGGAGGGCGTAAGCCCGGTCCTGTCAAACCACGCACTCTCAAACCCCTGAAGTCTGGCTCCGTGGCATCCAGTTAAGGCGTTAAGGACCAGGGCCGCCTGTAAGAGATGGCGGATACATTGGGACAATCAGCGCTCTACAAGCGCCAGTGCTGGCATGAGTTGCCCGTGCGCCTGTTGACTAAGCCAAAACGCTCCCAGGACTTTAGCCTGAACGATTTGATAAGTCTTAGATAAAGTTGTACGGCGGATTGTTGACAACCAGCACTCGTCATAGCCTTCAATGTTAGTGCCAAAATACCACTGCAGAGCAGCGTATCTACGCATATATATTATCAAACCGAATCATTTGGTAAATTATCCAAGCGGCCAAGATCTATTTTTCTGCCCAACGATAAAGTGTGCAATTGCAAGTATATGTTTTGTATGGTTTGATTTTAAGAATTCTTGTGCTGTAGCCCTTTCTTTTTTATGTATCTTATAATAAATGAACACCAAGGTATGACCATCCGTTTTCACTTGCTACAGATTGCGATCACTGTCCGATATTTTTTTTCTTTTTCCGCAGTTTTACACTTGTTGAAATAACGCCCCTCGGGGAACAAAATCAATGATGCAGGTACTAGTGTGTTAGCATTTATTCGCACATTGAAGTGTTTTAAATCGATTCGAAAAATCAAAAACCGCATCTAACATTATAGAGTTGGTTAATTGATATCAAACAATAAATAGTCCCTGCGCTAGACAACGTCTCCAGTTTGCGTCCTAAGTGACGTCTCTGCACTGTACACGTGTTACCGAAGCGACGTTGCTGCACTGTAAACACATGTGTTAACAAAGCGACGTCCCTGCACTGCAAACATATGTGTTATCAAAGTGACGTCTCTGCACTGTACAAGTGTTACCGAAGCGACGTTGCTGCACTGTAAACACATGTGTTACCGAAGCGACGTTGCTGCACTGTAAACACATGTGTTACCGAAGCGACGTTGTTGCACTGTGAACACATGTGTTAACAAAGCGACGTCCCTGCACTGCAAACACGTGTTACCAAAACGACGTCCCTGCACGGTAAACACGTGTTACCGAAGCGACGTCTCTGCACTGTAAACAAATCAACTGCTACTGAAGAGACTCTCTCCCGGGGCAGGACTTGAGAAAGCCAGACCCCCGCGGCCCACGTAAACCAGTCCGCGTGGCTGCAGGACGCCAGTCTGTGCCCGGTCTACAGAACACTTTCAGCTGTGACGTACAGCAGGACGCCAGTCTGTGTCCGGTCTTCAGAACCCTTTCAGTTGTGACGTACAGCTGGACGCCAGTCTGTGTCCGGTCTTCAGAACCCTTACAGCTGTGACGTACAGCTGGACGCCAGTCTGTGTCCAGTCTTCAGAACCCTTTCAGTTGTGACGTACAGCTGGACGCCAGTCTGTGTCCGGTCTTCTGAACCCTTTCAGCTGTGACGTACAGCTGGACGCCAGTCTGTGTCCAGTCTTCAGCACCCTTTCAGCTGTGACGTACATCAGGACGCCAGTCTGTGTCCGGTCTTCAGAACCCTTTCAGCTGTGACGTACAGCTGGACGCCAGTCTGTGTCCGGTCTTCAGAACCCTTTCAGCTGTGACGTACAGCTGGACGCCAGTCTGTGTCCGGTCTTCAGAACCCTTTCAGCTGTGACGTACAGCTGGACGCCAGTCTGTGTCCAGTCTTCAGAACCCTTTCAGTTGTGACGTACAGCTGGACGGCGGTCTGTGTCCGGCCTTCAGAACCCTTTCAGCTGTGACGTACAACAGGACGCCAGTCTGTGTCCGGTCTACCGAAAACTTTCAGCTGTGACGTACAGCTGGACGCCAGTCTGTGGCCGGTCTACCGAACACTTTCAGCTGTGACGTACAGCTGGACGCCAGTCTGTGTCCGGTCTTCAGAATACTTTCAGCTGTGACGTACAGCAGGACGCCAGTCTGTGTCCGGTCTTCAGAACCGTTTCAGTTGTGACGTACAGCAGGACGCCAGTCTGTGTCCGGTCTTCAGAACCCTTTCAGTTGTGACGTACAGCTGGACGCCAGTCTGTCCGGTCTTCAGAACACTTTCAGCTGTGACGTACAGCAGGACGCCAGTCTGTGTCCGGTCTACAGAACACTTTCAGCTGTGACGTACAGCAGGACGCCAGTCTGTGTCCGGTCTTCAGAACACTTTCAGCTGTGACGTACAGCAGGACGCCAGTCTGTGTCCAGTCTTCAGAACCCTTTCAGCTGTGACGTACAGCAGGAGTCCAGTCTGTGTCCGGTCTTCAGAACACTTTCAGCTGTGACGTACAGCTGGACGCCAGTCTGTGTCCGGTCTACCGAACACTTTCAGCTGTGACGTACAGCTGGACACCAGTCTGTGTCCAGTCTTCAGAACCCCTTCAGCTGTGACGTACAGCAGGACGCCAGTCTGTGTCCGGTCTTCAGAACCGTTTCAGTTGTGACGTACAGGAGGACGCCAGTCTGTGTCCGGTCTTCAGAACCCTTTCAGTTGTGACGTACAGCTGGACGCCAGTCTGTGTCCGGTCTTCAGAACACTTTCAGCTGTGACGTACAGCAGGACGCCAGTCTGTGTCCGTTCTACAGAACACTTTCAGCTGTGACGTACAGCTGGACGCCAGTCTGTGTCCGGTCTTCTGAACCCTTTCAGCTGTGACGTACAGCTGGACGCCAGTCTGTGTCCAGTCTTCAGAACCCTTTCAGCTGTGACGTACAGCAGGACGCCAGTCTGTGTCCGGTCTTCAGAACCCTTTCAGCTGTGACGTACAGCTGGACGCCAGTCTGTGTCCGGTCTTCAGAACCCTTTCAGCTGTGACGTACAGCTGGACGCCAGTCTGTGTCCGGTCTTCAGAACCCTTTCAGCTGTGACGTACAGCTGGACGCCAGTCTGTGTCCGGTCTTCAGAACCCTTTCAGCCGTGACGTACAGCAGGACGCCAGTCTGTGTCCAGTCTTCAGAACTCTTTCAGTTGTGACGTACAGCTGGACGCCAGTCTGTGTCCGGTCTACCGAACACTTTCAGCTGTGACGTACAGCTGGACGCCAGTCTGTGTCCGGTCTTCTGAACACTTTCAGCTGTGACGTACAGCAGGACGCCAGTCTGTGTCCGGTCTCCAGAACCCTTTCAGTTGTGACGTACAGCAGGACGCCAGTCTGTGTCCGGTCTTCAGAACCCTTTCAGTTGTGACGTACAGCTGGACGCCAGTCTGTGTCCGGTCTTCAGAACACTTTCAGCTGTGACGTACAGCAGGACGCCAGTCTGTGTCCGGGCTACAGAACACTTTCAGCTGTGACGTACAGCTGGACGCCAGTCTGTGTCCGGTCTTCAGAACCCTTTCAGCTGTGACGTACGACAGGACGCCAGTCTGTGTCCGGTCTTCAGAACCCTTTCAGTTGTGACGTACAGCTGGACGCCAGTATGTGTCCGGTCTTCAGAACCCTTTCAGCTGTGACGTACAGCTGGACGCCAGTCTGTGTCCGGTCTTCAGAACCCTTTCAGCTGTGACGTACAGCAGGACGCCAGTCTGTGTCCGGTCTTCAGAACACTTTCAGCTGTGACGTACAGCTGGACGCCAGTCTGTGTCCGGTCTTCTGAACCCTTTCAGCTGTGACGTACAGCTGGACGCCAGTCTGTGTCCGGTCTACCGAACACTTTCAGCTGTGACGTACAGCTGGACGCCAGTCTGTGTCCGGTCTGCCGAACACTTTCAGCTGTGACGTACAGCTGGACGCCAGTCTGTGTCCGGTCTTCAGAACCCTTTCAGCTGTGACGTACAGCTGGACGCCAGTCTGTGTCCGGTCTTCAGTACCCTTTCAGCTGTGACGTACAGCTGGACGCCAGTCTGTGTCCGGTCTACCGAACACTTTCAGCTGTGACGTACAGCTGGACGCCAGTCTGTGGCCGGTCTACCGAACACTTTCAGCTGTGACGTACAGCTGGACGCCAGTCTGTGTCCGGTCTTCAGAACCCTTTCAGCTGTGACGTACAGCAGGACGCCAGTCTGTGTCCGGTCTTCAGAACCCTTTCAGTTGTGACGTACAGCAGGACGCCAGTCTGTGTCCGGTCTTCAGAACCCTTTCAGTTGTGACGTACAGCTGGACGCCAGTCTGTGTCCGGTCTTCAGAACACTTTCAGCTGTGACGTACAGCAGGACGCCAGTCTGTGTCCGGGCTACAGAACACTTTCAGCTGTGACGTACAGCTGGACGCCAGTCTGTGTCCGGTCTTCAGAACCCTTTCAGCTGTGACGTACGACAGGACGCCAGTCTGTGTCCGGTCTTCAGAACCCTTTCAGTTGTGACGTACAGCTGGACGCCAGTATGTGTCCGGTCTTCAGAACCCTTTCAGCTGTGACGTACAGCTGGACGCCAGTCTGTGTCCGGTCTTCAGAACCCTTTCAGCTGTGACGTACGACAGGACGCCAGTCTGTGTCCGGTCTTCAGAACCCTTTTAGTTGTGACGTACAGCTGGACGCCAGTATGTGTCCGGTCTTCAGAACCCTTTCAGCTGTGACGTACAGCTGGACGCCAGTCTGTGTCCGGTCTTCAGAACCCTTTCAGCTGTGACGTACAGCAGGACGCCAGTCTGTGTCCGGTCTTCAGAACACTTTCAGCTGTGACGTACAGCTGGACGCCAGTCTGTGTCCGGTCTTCTGAACCCTTTCAGCTGTGACGTACAGCTGGACGCCAGTCTGTGTCCAGTCTTCAGAACCCTTTCAGCTGTGACGTACAGCAGGACGCCAGTCTGTGTCCGGTCTTCAGAACCCTTTCAGCTGTGACGTACAGCTGGACGCCAGTCTGTGTCCGGTCTTCAGAACCCTTTCAGTTGTGACGTACAGCTGGACGCCAGTCTGTGTCCGGTCTTCAGAACACTTTCAGCTGTGACGTACAGCAGGACGCCAGTCTGTGTCCGGGCTACAGAACCCTTTCAGTTGTGACGTACAGCTGGACGCCAGTATGTGTCCGGTCTTCAGAACCCTTTCAGCTGTGACGTACAGCTGGACGCCAGTCTGTGTCCGGTCTTCAGAACCCTTTCAGCTGTGACGTACAGCAGGACGCCAGTCTGTGTCCGGTCTTCAGAACACTTTCAGCTGTTACGTACAGCTGGACGCCAGTCTGTGTCCGGTCTTCTGAACCCTTTCAGCTGTGACGTACAGCTGGACGCCAGTCTGTGTCCAGTCTTCAGAACCCTTTCAGCTGTGACGTACAGCAGGACGCCAGTCTGTGTCCGGTCTTCAGAACCCTTTCAGCTGTGACGTACAGCTGGACGCCAGTCTGTGTCCGGTCTTCAGAACCCTTTCAGCTGTGACGTACAGCTGGACGCCAGTCTGTGTCCAGTCTTCAGAACCCTTTCAGTTGTGACGTACAGCTGGACGCCAGTCTGTGTCCGGTCTTCAGAACCCTTTCAGCTGTGACGTACAGCTGGACGCCAGTCTGTGTCCGGTCTTCAGAACCCTTTCAGCTGTGACGTACAACAGGACGCCAGTCTGTGTCCGGTCTTCAGAACCCTTTCAGCTGTGACGTACAGCTGGACGCCAGTCTGTGTCAGGTCTACCGAACACTTTCAGCTGTGACGTACAGCTGGACGCCAGTCTGTGTCCGGTCTTCAGAACCCTTTCAGCTGTGACGTACAGCTGGACGCCAGTCTGTGTCCAGTCTTCAGAACCCTTTCAGTTGTGACGTACAGCTGGACGCCAGCCTGTGTCCGGTCTTCAGAACCCTTTCAGCTGTGACGTACAGCTGGACGCCAGTCTGTGTCCGGTTTTCAGAACCCTTTCAGCTGTGACGTACAGCTGGACGCCAGTCTGTGTCCGGTCTTCAGAACCCTTTCAGCTGTGACGTACAGCTGGACGCCAGTCTGTGTCCGGTCTTCAGAACCCTTTCAGCTGTGACGTACAGCTGGACGCCAGTCTGTGTCCGGTCTACCGAACACTTTCAGCTGTGACGTACAGCTGGACGCCAGTCTGTGTCCGGTCTACCGAACACTTTCAGCTGTGACGTACAGCTGGACGCCAGTCTGTGTCCGGTCTTCAGAACACTTTCAGCTGTGACGTACAGCTGACGGCTATACGTCCACTGGAGGTCCACGTCACGAGGCCCGGGCTGACAAGGCCCGCTATTCTGTGTAACCGGTCTCCGCTCTCAGATACAATTATGACCGCTTGTGTGCTGTCATCTGACACCAGTAAGTGGCGCCCCCTGGATGCGACCCCCCGCAGGCCGCCGTCGCCTAGCAACGGCCCCCCCAGGCGGTCAACCCTCATGTGTAGCAGCTTCAACATGGCGCCCTCCTGGCTCAACAGGACCACGTGGTCCCTGAAGGTCAAGGCCAGCCTGTTGCCGATGGCAGCCATGCCGCGTGGCGCCTCCTGTCGGCCGGTGGCGTCAGTGACGACCGAGTCCGGCAGGTAGAGGGCGCGACAGGTGGTGCGGCGGCCCTGGCGGTCGAAGGCGGTGAGGCGGACCCCTCGCCGCATGGAGCCCGGCAGCGGGCTGGTCACGTAGAGGAGGTCGGGCTCGGCGGCGGCTAGGCAGCTGTGGCTGTCCGGCTCCACGGTGAACAGGTGGCCGCTGAGAGAGTGCCTGGGAAGGACGTGGGCGCAGGGAGGCTTGCTGGACAGCTCCAGCACGGCCAGGTCCCCGCTGGCCCAGCACGCCAGCGCGCTGGGGGTGAATTCCAGTTCGCGGCTGTTGGAGTCTCCCTGTGTGAAGTACGGGGCGGTCTGGTTCTCCAGGTTCATGGTCCTCAGCTTGTTGGGTCCGGCCAGCGCCAGGAAGCCGTCCGGGCAGCCGGCCAGACCAGTCACCGCCGCCGACAGCGTCAGGCTCCACGTCGGCTCTGTCAGCCCAGAGTAGTCCCTCTGGCCGCCGCCGGAAAGGGAAGCGCCACCGTCAGTGGTATCAGCGCCACCGTCAGTGGTATCAGCGCCACGGTCAGCGGTATCAGCGCCACCGTCAGCGGTGTCAGCGCCACCGTGAGCAATATCAGCGCCACCGTGAGCGGTATCACCACCGTGAGTGTCCGCGTCACTGTTCTGCACCACGCCTGCCAGTGGGTCCCTTCCACTGGAAACAGTGAGAGACACCTCGCGAGAGGAGAGGTCACTAGAGATATCGCCTCCCGGGGGACTGTTGGGAATCCCCTCCCGCGTGACGTCATTGGGATTGTCCTCTGTAACAGGCGTCGACACATTCCCAGAGCCAGGAATCTCGGTCCTGGCTCCAATCCACACGCAGCCGAGACTCCCGATATTACTCAGAGAAGGCGTCTGACCGAAGTCAACCGTGACTGTCTTTGGAGCGACCTCGGCAGACAGCTGAGACCAAGTCCTCTTCAGCGCAGTCTGCTCACGTAGGACGACCTCGTGCACGTCCCTGCTGCACCCACCCTCCGCTAGGAGGCGCTCGCACCTCACCAATAACTCTCGAGATTTCTCGAGCGCCGAGGTTGAGGCGGCGAGTCGCCGACTCGGCTCCTCCGCCGCATCCTCGATCAGCTCCAGCAGCTCGCCTCGTCTCGCGCTCAGCTCGGCCGTTAACCTTGCCACGCGCCTCTCAACAGTTCCCTTCGCCACCTCAATCGATGACATCATCGCTCTAAGGTCAAGGTCATTCCGTTCTCTCTGACCTTCCAGTTCCTGGCTCATGGCCTTGAGATCTTCAACAATGTCCGCCAGATGGGGCTTAATGTCGGGGGCGGAGGCAGCGCTCCAAGCGGTCATGAGCCGCAGTACCATGACGTTGTTGGGAAGGTTCTCGGCCGCCCCGTTCCGGATCTGATGCACGCGGCGACACTCCGGACACGCCACGCCGACGTCCCGCCCTCGGTTCTGATCCAACATGGTCGCCAGGCAGCGAAGACACACAGTGTGTGTACAGGGCAAGCACTTGGGCGCCCGACCCCCCACGTCAAAGTGATGCAGGCAGATCGAGCACGTGACCAGGTGTTCGATGTCCGCCATGGCTCCCCGTGGAACGCTGAAACACACACAGATACGGTTCATCATACAGATGTATATAGTAAACACAGATACGGCTCATCATACAGAAGTATATAGTAAACACACAGATACGGCTCATCATACAGAAGTATATAGTAAACACAGATACGGCTCATCATACAGAAGTATATCGTAAACACACAGATACGGCTCATCATACAGAAGTATATAGTAAACACAGATACGGCTCATCATACAGAAGTATATCGTAAACACACAGATACAGCTCATAATACAGATGTATATAGTAAACACACAGATACGGTTCATCATACAGATGTATATAGTAAACACACAGATACGGCTCATCATACAGATGTATATAGTAAACACACAGATACGGCTCATCATACAGAAGTATATAGTAAACACACAGATACGGCTCATCATACAGATGTATATAGCAAACACACAGATATGGCTCATCATACTGAAGTATATAGTAAACACAGATACGGCTCATCATACAGAAGTATATCGTAAACACACAGATACAGCTCATAATACAGATGTATATAGTAAACACACAGATACGGTTCATCATACAGATGTATATAGTAAACACACAGATACGGCTCATCATACAGATGTATATAGTAAACACACAGATACGGCTCATCATACAGAAGTATATAGTAAACACACAGATACGGCTCATCATACAGATGTATATAGCAAACACACAGATATGGCTCATCATACTGAAGTATATTGCAAACAATTAGTTTACAATCCAATGAGATTTGATCATCAGTATGTGCTGACGTTTTAGTCTCTGTTTATTCTCCTGTATACCGTTGGCCATTCAGTGTTGTGTGTCGGCTGAGCTCCCTCTCACACTATATGTTACCTATGATATGGTTCAGTCTGCACCCTGGTCCGTCAATGCAAGGCGATGAATTCAGTCTTAGGCTAAACTACAACAGATATAAAGAAATAGATATGACAATGAACACATTTTGTTCAAAGGTACTATTTTAACAAAATGTTAACAAGCGAACTGGCAGGGGGCCCTGAACTATATATTCTAACGCATAACCCTGATCAAAAGTCTGTGGCTCTGAATGGAATGAGCTACCTGGGCTGTGCAGTACAGACTAGTGTTAGAATGTGCTTGCTTCTGAACTCTTGAAAGATTTTCAACCAAATGTGTAGAGTCCCTCTTGTCTAATGTTTATCTTTTGTTGAAATGTTAACTTTAAAATAGAAACAGATCCATCTCGTTCACTTTTGCAAAAGAATCTGAAATTTGTTATTCAAGTGAGAAAAGAAGTTTAGCAATGCACACTAGGAATCACTCGGGTTTTATTAACAGACTACCAGTAATACTACAGTATTGCACACAATTTGCAATGGTTACCACCTCAGGCACACAGTCCATGGATGTATGCCCTGGAGCCAGTTTGTATACACTATATATAGCCAATTATATATAGAGAATACACACTGGCCCCAGGACAGACGTTAGCTTAGATGAGAGTGTCACTTTATATGGAAGTTTTTTAAACACAGCAAAGTCTTTATCATCAAGGAAAGGGAATTCATCTAACCACATCGCAATGATGGTGGGCGGTTTCTGACTTGTTTTATGAGAGATTGATATATTAGTTGACTGGTTAGTGAGTTAATCTACAACCATTTTTTATCTGTTATACATCATCAGATGAATGTCAATGTTATATACACTTTTAATATGATTTTGTTGAAAAAAGTTTCCAAGTTAATTTATAATGTGTCCTATGAGTTTTATACCATTGTCTTTCCAGGCTTTAAATTTTAATTCATGTTTATTCCCTGGCAAGTTGGCACTAATGATAAATTTGTTATTTCACAACTTTTCATTCCTAATATCCTGGGTCTCTGGTTCAACTGCATAAAAGTCATACCATATTTGTAACATTTGTTGATAGAACAAACTATAGGGTTTAGTTAACAGCTGATATGACAATTTGGATTCTAATTCGTCCTTTGCAAGATGCATTAGGCTTAGGGACAACATTTTAAATAGATCACTTGTGTCCAAATTTTCCCAGATACATTTTATCCACATAATTCACTAGGTTTTAATAATGTATTTAAAAGCTTGGCATACAGATGCCCCATCTTCAATATTACCAATCATGGTATCTCTATTGATTTTAGGTGGTTTGTTGTCCCAAATAAATGTAAAAATATCTCTTTTATACTCAAAATGCCAGTGTTTACTATAATAAATGTCTGGAGTCATTTTAATTAATCTTAATAGTTAAGTAGATGTTGACATATTTGGCTATATAGCAAGCTACTACATGGGTATGAATGTGTGATACATGTTTTGATAATGTATAACATATGTGACTGTACGCACCATTTCTATTAGTAAGATGTGTCAAGTATTGGTTTATATAAATGCTGCTATAGTTTTAGACTGGTTTTACTACCTTAATTCTGGGCTATAGCGAACACAGCGTTCACACCAAAAGGGGCTTCCTGTGCTATGGTTTGTTGTCGAAGGCCGTAAGAACAAATGGATCTGTGTTTTTTTGATATGTACTCAGAGCACAGTTTCAGCTGGACTGGCTTAACACCCCCACTTCTAACAGTCGACCAAAACAGCTGGGTGAGTCAATTGTTGTATTGTTCATACAGGTGGTAGAAGAACCCCCAGCGCTGGAGGGGGTTGACACCCCCCTCTCCCTCTGGCGCTTAGGTTTCCTGTAGTTGAAACCTATGCTACATCTAGCCTGAAAACAAGACGTTACAGTACTGACTAGGAACGACTAAAGTCAAAGTCATAAATGCCATAGACTCATGTTTTGGCCCCTATTTTCCGTGATAACTAACAGGACAAAGCAACACTGTGCAATTTTAATGATACCCAACTTACATTTGTACTGCGATGTTATCCTTTTTTATGATACAAACAATATTTCTTCATGCTAATGCTCCATTGGCAGCAGACGCTCTATTGCAAAAATACTAAAACCCATGTCAGAAAATAAAAGGCTCTATAGTTGCCATGGCGCGCGTGGCTGGTGCAAATATAGAGCATCTATTGTTCAGAGCATGTTCAGCGCCATGGCAACTACGTCATCTTATGACGTGAGCTTTAGTATGTTTACGAAATTGCATTTGCTGCCAATGAAGTGTTAACATGAAATCACTGCAAATTTAATGGAAAATATGGGCTGAAATGTGAGTCTACATCATTTAAGACTTTGACTTAAGTACAGTCACAAGAACAAGTGTCAAGACTGTAACATCTGAACTTTCAGGCAGGCTATGATCTCTCCAGCGTTCTAAAGCTGGAGAGATCATAGCTAGTCAGTACTGAAACATCTTGTAACTGTACAGTCACAAGAACAAGTGTCAAGACTAGCCTAGCCATGAATCCATGGCTATGGTTGAAGAATCATAGCCATGTAGCATTCTATAGTAAAAAATAAACTTCACATGACAAATTGAATTGTTTACGTATAGCTGTCACAATTAGTTTCAACAATGTAAAAGTCCTTTTCTATATATAATTAACGATGCATAAACTCTTCTAAAGTTGTTAAAGTCTTCAAAAGTAGCTATAATTGCCTACTGACATAAAAATGGACAATAACATGCCACCATTTTTTTTTCACAGGAAGTTGTTCACTGCACATGTGCAAGGTCATCACATGATATCATAAGCCATGCAAATTGGTTCATTGTTCAGGGACCCAGTCATTGGGTCAGTGAAAACACATGTTTTCATGTGAATTTCTGGTGACAGACTGGACTATTTTTGCCTTTCAAGTAAAGGCTACTTATGTGATTAGTGATTACTTGTCAGGAAGTAACAAGAAAAGGATTAGGGTTTGTTTCTGTTATAAAACTTTTCCCACAGCAAAGGAGAATCAGAGCTACACTTGGTCAAAGTCAAACAACCCTGAAATGGGGTTGTTCCAGACCAGAATTTTACTATGGAATGCGACTAGGCTGTGTCTCAGCCCATACAGCCTAGGGTTCTGGGCTAAGACTAGCCTAACGTTAGCTCTAACATCAAAACCACCACCAAGGTTAAGGTTTTGAACAGCACGACACTGTTCTGTGTAGAGTTCTTTCGAAAGCTCCCGGCACTAAATGTGTCAACTAATTCTTAAAATATTGACATTTTTGCAATCTACAAACTGTATTCTTACTCCCGGCGCCTTTACTGAAGTCGAAAGCCGGTAAAATAGCTGAAATATATGCCATTTAAGAGTTCAGTTCGCGCACGCTGCCATGCTTGTTTTCTACATCAAAAAGTGTTGTGCTATTCAAAACCTTCACCTTGGTGGTGGTTTTGATGTCAGAGCTAGCCTAACGTTAGACGCTAGTGCCTATTCCACAGGCACTCGGTTCGTGAGATGGAAGTCTTACGGCCTGTGTATACCCTATATATAACAAGAGGGTAAGCAAGCTCTGAGGCTCAAACCAAAACACCAAAATATTAAAGGCTTATTTTAGCCCTAGCCTAGGGCCTGAACTTTTGCAGTTTGTAACTGTAAGTCAGGCCGTTTGCAGTTTGCAATGGGACAAGTTTGTCCCATTGCCAACTGTCTTACGTGACGATAGTAATGTCTTGTTTTCAGACTATGCTGACTATGACTGTCGAGTGAAGGCAAATTTGTTTTCTAGAAGTGTTTTCAATACAATGCAAATGTTGTGCCCTAAACTTACTCGAAAATGAGACTGCTGCCATTTCCTGCGTGTGTCGCAGGAAAAGGTTGCTTTGAATCGATTTTGAAAACACCTAAGTCTTACCCGCTCATGTGAGTCGTGACATAATGACACCAATCAACTCATGCCAATAAATCCGCGAAAAGAAACCTATATTAACTTGAAATGATATTTGCTATAGGCCTATTATATGTAAGTATCTACACCTGAAAACCCGCAGCTAAACCCACCCTAAATCGCAGCCTGACTTAGAGCATGGCACGTTTCATGGGTTATTCCCTAGGTGGCGCCCTGGTTTAGGTTTAATCACTCTGCCAGCAGAGGGAGCTCGTTCCTCCCATATAATGTTATGATGCAGATTATGTCGCTGGACTTGCCTCGCTGAATAACCAGGGGTTGAGTTGCGGAGCACGGTCGACCGCCGCGAACAATTTGTTGCGGGCATATCCACTAAATAATTAACCCTAATTTTGAAATAACAGCCCACTCTAAATAGTGTGAAATATTGATAAATGAAGGATAATTATTATGCCTCGATATTTACGGGTTATTCCCACGTAGGCTATTTCAGCTATTTCGTCGCCCAGAGTTGAATATTATGAGGCGGTCGATCGCCCTGATCGTGGTACCCAACTCTGGATATATCGAAGTTTGAGAAGGGATTCGGCTTTGTTTAAAAGACGAACCGGAACGAAACGAAACGAAAAGACCGCGGTGCGTGCGTGCGTGCGTGTCCTTGACTGACGGTTCAGGGTGGGGGAACAGTGATCGTACATAAGCAGATAAGGGCTGGTGAGAAGTGAGAACGTATGCAGGGGCCATATGTGTCCTCCTGGCCTTATGTGTCTCATAAAGTTGCATGTCGAGTTCTTTCCCGCCAAAACTAAGTCCAGGCGAAATTTATAGCGTTTCGGCTGTGGTGTGGCAAACGTGTCTATCCCGCGACACCACAGCACTCTGTCGCGGCACTGCTACTTAAAACAAAGCATCGCGAAGCACACAAACTGATGACGTTTACCACTGAAATGAAAATTTGTGGTAAATTGATATCACAGGCCAGGCTAAGAGCCACTATTTGGCAGTCTGGCATGGGTGGAGTACAGACAAAACCAATCTTGAATGATTCAAGGACTGATTCTTATTCGTATTTTGACCTCTTTAGTTTTGGCGGGAAAGAGCTCCACATGCAACTTTAAGCCGAGGGTCCTATCCATAGGCCCTAACTTCTAACCCTCATCCTGATCCCTCACTCCTAATCCTAATTCCCTGACCGCTAATCTCTAACCCTCTCGCTGACCCCAAATCCCCAATCCCTGATCCCTACGTCTGTGAGGGCCTTATTATTGTTAGGGTCGGAGATTAAGGGTCAGGGATTGGGGATGTGGGTCAGCGATTGTTGGTCAGGGGTTTGATCAAAGGTCAGGATTTGAGGATTAGGGCTCAGATATTAGGGTTGACTTAGGGCTCAGGGATTAGGAGTCAGGGATTGGGAATTAGGGGTCAGGGTCAGGGATTCAGATGAGTTAGGGCCTATGGATATCCCCTGGAGGTTCAGTTTAAGGCCCATGCAGAGCGTGGCCCAACGTAGGGGGAAGGGGGAGAGAACGACGGCGAGGGACATATGAAACCCGGAGGACACACAAGGCCCCCACAATCGATCAGCCTTGGCGCCCAAAACTTTCGAGACATTCAGTCAAGCAGATTTGCATAGGGGGTCCCACATGCACGCCTGCAGTTCAGTGCAAGGGCGAGAAAGTATGGACCTACTCCCGTTGACAGAGAGTAAATCAGTGCAGGTTGGCGGGACATGCAAGCGGGAGTCCCAAGCCATCCTTCGCGAGGTATCGACAGGTTCTAGTGGGGGGTCGAGCTTAGAGACTCTTTCTATATATCTTTCGTTTCGTTTCGTTTTGTCTTTTGCACTAAGCCAGGGATTCTCTTAATGCCCCTATAGGTGGCGCACAGTTCTCGGGTCGGATTAATCAGTTTTGGATGCCGAGTGTAAAGAGACACATTGTAATAATTAAGCTTATTTTATTTTCACAAACAGGACCATATTCATTATTATAACAGTACAACAGATTGATTATTTCAATGGTTTATAATGTACTTATTGTAGGCATTAATGCATCCGGCATATTTAAGCTCACTTCGTCATTATTCACTGTGCTTCTGAGTTATCTGAGTTACGATATCTTCGGACTGATGCTTGTTGTCTTGGCGACACGTTTTCTTTTCTGCTGGCCCGGTTTTTCCCCCATGCGGCGCCATGACCAGCAAGTGGCCATCTTTCGATCGGATGCCATTCTGGTCGGGTAGTTTTACGGCCCGCATAATGGCCATGCATGATACACCTAACAGTTTTGGTTGCTTTAGATGTATCATGATGTGGACACTTTGTGTCCCAAATTCAAACATGTTGAAACTTCCGACACAAAGTTTCCAAAGTTGGACTGCGATTGTCGATTTCGTAACACTGAAGGAAGATTGTTCAACTGGAATATAGTTTTTTTTAGTCTTGTTGAGTCAATCTCAATTAATCAGCTCGCTAAAGCAGTACATTCTTGAACATTAATGTACAGTTTAGACAAAGGGATGACGTCGTAACAGTACTTTAATGTCTGAGTAAGGATCGGTCTATCCGTAAGAAGCCATGTTACTGTTGTAGTTGTAGTTTGAGCTGTATTGCCAAAGATAATATGGATAGGTGCTACCTAAAAAATGCGAGCGTATATTTATGAATTCAGATATTTCGAGGGGATACATCTAGATTATTATTGAAAATTAATCTCACTTCGGCTTGCCATAAAGAATATATTTGGCGGGATGACGTATACCATGCACGTGCTTGTGGCATATCATTCGGTTGCTTAGGAACTCTCATTGTGACGTCATGTTTATAACATTTTGACGTCACAACTACTCACTATGACAGCAGCCGATGGGCGGTCACCAAGAGCGCGCTGCTTGGCAACAGGCATTTAGCCCGTCTCTTATAAATTCACTTTAATTTGAAGTATACATCCAGTGTTAACATTGAATAATTTATTCGTTAATTTTGTGGGGCAGCTGATTTAATTATTAAAGACATGACATAATAGGCTCCGACCTCTCTTTGCTTGAATATATTTATGTATAGCTGATATTTACTCCGAATCAGAAATCCGAAGTCCTAAGCCTATGCTTGAAATGCATGTAACCTTGCGCTATTATTACACCAAGAGTGTATTGATATCTTTGCTAATATCTTTGTTATTGCTCACTGCCCGGTCCTGCAGTTGAGCTCAACATGAGTTGGTTGCACTGGCAACGTTTTGGGCTTGCTCGCTGTCTCGCTGCAGGGAGCGGCATGTGTTGTATTCCAGTTAGGTTTGGTGTCTGCGTGTGTCTGGAAGGTGTCTGGTTGTGCGGGTCAGCGGTGACGGACGTAGAAAATAAAGACCTGGGGGCTCGTCCGGGATATTTGTTCTCTCTGGCCGGACATGGACGCCGGACATGGACGCCGGACGTGGACGCCGGACGTGGACGCCGGACGTAGACGCCGGACGTGGACGCCGGACGTGGACGCCGGACGTGGACGCCGGACGTGGACGCCGGACGTGGACGCCGGACGTGGACGCCGGACGTGGACGCCGGACGTAGACGCCGGACGTGGACGCCGGACGTGGACGCCGGACGTGGACGCCGGACGTGGACGCCGGACGTGGACGCCGGACGTGGACGCCGGACGTGGACGCCGGACGTGGACGCCGGACGTGGACGCCGGACGTGGACGCCGGACGTGGACGCCGGACGTGGACGCCGGACGTGGACGCCGGACGTGGACGCCGGACGTGGACGCCGGACGTGGACGCCGGACGTGGACGCCGGACGTGGACGCCGGACGTGGACGCCGGACGTGGACGCCGGACGTGGACGCCGGACGTGGACGCCGGACGTGGACGCCGGACGTGGACGCCGGACGTGGACGCCGGACGTGGACGCCGGACGTGGACGCCGGACGTGGACGCCGGACGTGGACGCCGGACGTGGACGCCGGACGTGGACGCCGGACGTGGACGCCGGACGTGGACGCCGGACGTGGACGCCGGACGTGGACGCCGGACGTGGACGCCGGACGTGGACGCCGGACGTGGACGCCGGACGTGGACGCCGGACGTAGACGCCGGACGTGGACGCCGGACGTGGACGCCGGACGTGGACGCCGGACGTGGACGCCGGACGTGGACGCCGGACGTGGACGCCGGACGTGGACGCCGGACGTGGACGCCGGACGTGGACGCCGGACGTGGACGCCGGACGTGGACGCCGGACGTAGACGCCGGACGTGGACGCCGGACGTGGACGCCGGACGTGGACGCCGGACGCCGGACGTGGACGCCGGACGTGGACGCCGGACGTGGACGCCGGACGTGGACGCCGGACGTAGACGCCGGACGTGGACGCCGGACGTGGACGCCGGACGTGGACGCCGGACGTGGACGCCGGACGTGGACGCCGGACGTGGACGCCGGACGTGGACGCCGGACGTGGACGCCGGACGTGGACGCCGGACGTGGACGCCGGACGTGGACGCCGGACGTGGACGCCGGACGTGGACGCCGGACGTGGACGCCGGACGTGGACGCCGGACGTGGACGCCGGACGTGGACGCCGGACGTGGACGCCGGACGTGGACGCCGGACGTGGACGCCGGACGTGGACGCCGGACGTGGACGCCGGACGTGGACGCCGGACGTGGACGCCGGACGTGGACGCCGGACGTGGACGCCGGACGTGGACGCCGGACGTGGACGCCGGACGTGGACGCCGGACGTGGACGCCGGACGTGGACGCCGGACGTGGACGCCGGACGTGGACGCCGGACGTGGACGCCGGACGTGGACGCCGGACGTGGACGCCGGACGTGGACGCCGGACGTGGACGCCGGACGTGGACGCCGGACGTGGACGCCGGACGTGGACGCCGGACGTAAACGCCGGACGTGGACGCCGGACGTGGACGCCGGACGTGGACGCCGGACGTGGACGCCGGACGTGGACGCCGGACGTGGACGCCGGACGTGGACGCCGGACGTAGTTGCCGGACGTGGACGCCGGACGTGGACGCCGGACGTGGACGCCGGACGTGGACGCCGGACGTGGACGCCGGACGTAGACGCCGGACGTGGACGCCGGACGTGGACGCCGGACGTGGACGCCGGACGTGGACGCCGGACGTGGACGCCGGACGTAGACGCCGGACGTGGACGCCGGACGTGGACGCCGGACGTGGACGCCGGACGTGGACGCCGGACATAAACGCTGCGACAAGCGCCCCGTTAGCGTCAGAAATGTCGGCTCAATAGGGGTATGTCCGTTCTATAGGGGTATCATTTTCATAAAAAAGGCTTATTGCTAAGGACGGGGATTATGGCTTTGGGGTCAGACATTGAAACATTCGGGTTTCGGGGGTTACTTTGTAACAGTGTGGTGCCGAAATCCCAGTTTCTTTTTCCCGATACGGGTTTTTCTTCTCATTTGATAAATATGGATAGGTGCTATCTATAGTGAGAGTATAATAATAATAATGTTTATTGTCCAAAGGTCTGCATCACAAGTAAACAAACATATATTACATAGACAACAGCAGAAGCCGAAGCTTATATGCTAACGTAAAATAGAACTTCACAACTAGGTCTATACAGATACAAGTAGAAACAAAAAAATAACGTGAAAGGGCCACAATAGTAGGATGTTTATCTCAAAGAATATTGGATATAAATATAAAGTTTCGACTAGTTTACTACTAAGGAGGACATTATTGTTCTCTTGAATGAGTGAAGGGATGAGTTAAATTCTAACTTATTATACCACTTATTAAAGAAAGTAATAGCCGAATATCTTATAGATTTGCGGAAATGACCAGTTCTAGCCTTTGGGATATGTAGTAGCTTCGCTCCTCTAGTATTATGACTGTGGATGCTAGACCTCGTAACAAATAACGATTGAACAGGTTCCGGTAATATACCCTGGTATTGCTTAAACATTAATAAAACAACACTATATTCATACAATTTAGTCAAAGGTAAAATATTAATTTCTTTAAACAGATTTTCCGTGTGAGAATACTTGTTAACACCTGTAATTATACGAACAGCCCTTTTCTGCAAAATAAACAATGGATGTAAATAGGACTGATAGGCCCCACCCCAAACTTCTTGGGCGTACAAAAGATATGGATAAACGAATGAAAAATAAAGACTACGCAATATATCACTGGTAAACACCTTTCTAGCCCGAGTAATTACCCCTAAACCCCTTGCAATCTTGCCTTTAATGTATTGTAGGTGTTCTTTCCAGAGCAGGCTACTATCGAGTTGAACCCCTAAAAACTTTATGCATGAGACCTGCTCAATAGCATGACCCGAAATTTGTACTTTGGATAAAACAGACATTTTTTTACGAGGGGATTTAAAGATCATAAATTTGGTTTTGCTAAGATTAAGTGTTAATTTATTAACCTGGAGCCAATGTTTAATTTTTTCCAACTCTAAGTTTACTATTCGGATCATCTTTTCAATGTCATTCCCCGTAATAAAAAAGTTTGAATCGTCTGCAAATAGTATACTAAACAGTTTGCTAGTCAGAGATGCTAAGTCATTTATGTAAACGAGGAATAAAAGTGGTCCAAGAACAGAGCCTTGCGGGATTCCGCAGTTTATGTTTAATTTCTCGGAGTTGGCCCCATCGTATTCAACATATTGTTCCCTGTCAAAAAGGTAACTTTTAAACCAGTCTAATGCAATACCTCTGATACCGTATCTTTCTAATTTTAAAAATAAGATATTGTGATTAACGGTATCGAATGCTTTAGAAAAATCTAAGAAAATCCCGATTGCCGATTCCCCCCTATCTAAGGCAGATGATATTTTATCAACTAGTAGTATCAAAGCCAAAGTTGTTGAATGTTTGGGTCTGAAACCAAACTGGTGGTCATGTAACAAATGGTGTTTGTTTATAAAATCCAGTAGCCTATTATACATTACCTTTTCAAATATCTTTGAAATAGTAGGAAGGACTGATACGGGTCTATAATTGGTGAACATCTTCTTATCCCCTGCCTTAAATATTGGAATCACTTTCGCAATTTTTAATTCGTTGGGAAAGTAGCCTTGGGAGAATGATAGATTGATAACATGATGCAACGGTTCAGTCAGATGAGGAATGATATTTTTGATAATTTTCGGACCAATGGAATCCCATCCAGACGAACCATTCTTTAGTGATCCCATAATGCTATAAATGTCATCATTGGTAACCGGATCAAGAAAAAGAGTGTGGGAATTTGCCTTATCGAGAAAGGCCAATGGTGTATCATTCGTGTTAGGAATGTTTTTACTCAGGGTACTTCCGATATTTACGAAGAATTGGTTAAACCCATTGGTAATGTCTCTTCGATCCGAGATAAGGCAGTCATTTTTTATAAAAGTCGTTTGCTTTTTAATGCACTTATTACGATTAATTACTTCCTTAATCGTTTTCCAGGTTTTAAATAGATTTCCCTGGTTAGTTTTAATTTGATTCTGGTAGTGACGTTTCTCTGCTTCCCTAAGTGTATGTAATAGCTTATTTTTATACGTTTTATATTCCTTTGCATATAATTCGTTTTTAAGTGATCGACTTCGAAGATAAAGTTTATTTTTCATTTTAATAGAGTTCTTTAACCCATTAGTCAGCCAGGGTTTTCTACTTTTGTATTTGGAAGACGAGGATAACAAGCGAGCGCATTAGTTCTGTACTAAAACTAAAAGTATCGGCCATCAGCATTATAGGACTTGAATACACTGTGGTAATAACTCTTTTTAAAATTGTCTCAATCGATGTTTACTTGACATCAAGGCTCAAGCCAATGGCTAATTATACCAGTGACGGGTCGAGGTAAGGGAGTGTGGGGCTCACATGACATACCAATGTTCTACTGGATGAAACAGACCTTGGAAAGAGCTAAAGAAGAGCATGGATGAAGCCTTTAATGAGCACTGCTAGGCCGTTGGCCCATTGGTCAATACAGCAATGTTAATTACATGTGTAAATCGGTTTACATGACAAGGGCGGATCTAGGAATTTGAGGAGGGGTGAGGGGGTCACAGAAAACGTGCGACCGGAGGGGGTGGGGGCAACCCTTGATTCTTTCTCGAAGAATTCCCCTTGCTTGAGGGGGTTAAACCCCCCTAACCGCCCCCCTGGATCCGCCATTGCATGGCATAGTGTATTGAAGTGACACCGTATACATGTACTAACAATTAACGTCATAATGGCTTAGTGCCATCTCAATAAATTTAGCTAAATTGCACAACTCTTAAGTATCTTGTCCCGACAAAGAAGGGTATGATGACCTATATGTTATTATAGTCCAACGTCTGGGTCCACAGACATATTCAAAAGACGGATTCTAATATATATATATATATATATATATACGTGCATGCGTATAAGTCAATTTTTTCCCGGTAATGTTGTTTTCTATGGAGCCATAAAAGTGCCACTCGCGATCTCGCGTTCTGGCCTGGAACAGAGTAGGGCGAGCCAGCGAGGAGGACGCGGGAAAGCGATATGGTGAGAAGTTAACAGTCGATATACTGAGTTTATCGATGTCAAACATTGATACTGGAGCAAGATTTTAACTATTTTTGACATTAACCCCTTTGACACCTTAAATATAGAGGAAAAAAGTATGAGGCCATCAATTTCTTACAAAGTGGTACAACGGATTACGGTAAAATCACACTGACGAAGTACTGTTCACCTCCTTGCTTTTATTAATTTTGCAAATTCATTTACAGAGAATCTGACCTTTAAACTATAGCTCCTGGCACAAGACCTCTTCCAAGTTAAATTTCTTGTTTGACACCATAACGGTGTGTTGCAATATGTCCCAGGCCTTCCAGATAACATAGTAGGAGCCATGCATCGAAGGCCTGCCATTACTTTAGTATGTATACTGTACATGGGTGTGTCCAGGGGAGGGGGGCACAGGGGGCACGTGACCCCCTTTCAGACCCTAAGGTATAGTTGTGCCTCCCCCCCCCTGTGACATTTTGTGCCCCTGGCCTCTCCTTATATACATGTATTACAATGCAATACTAGGTTAGCAGTAGTTTCCTTTCTTTATCTTACCAAGGATTGTAGAGTGTGCAAATACTACGTAACGCGCCCCACGTATCAGGCTTTTACACCAATTTGTTTATGTTTTTGTGAGACAATTCATTTCAGGAATTCCTGCGCACGCTCCTGCTGTAAACTCACCTATAATTTAAAACCGACATATGGTCATCTAGTTTACTCTTTCTATAGCTTGATCTATACGCGCCACGCGAATGATGCATGCTATAAATGCCCCCTGCCCCACCGCTTCCGACGGGTCTGCTGTATGTGTGTACTTGTCTAAGAGATCTGGGCCATATTCATAATCGTCACTTAAGCCACGCCACTAGACTAGGCTCCGCCGCTAAGTGGAAGATTTGTCGAGGGGTTATCAGGTTCAAAATACCTAAGTAGTCACCCAAGAAGTGGATTTTCTGAATTAAGAAAGAGCTAAAACTGTATTGAAGACGATTTCTTGATCATGAGCACCACCACAACGAGCTGGTGAGTTTAAGATTAAAACGCACTTTTCGTGCCTAACTTACGAGGGGAGTATGAATACGGCCCCAGTACATTTCTCATCGCGTGGTGTGTTTGACCTGCAGTTGTTCTGTCCCAGTCAACCGTGTTTATTTCATTTCATCTTAAATAACATAACAAACGGACCTATGTCTTTGTATGGACTTAAATAACATAACAAGCGGATCTATGTCTTTGTATGGACTTAAATAACAAAACAAGCGGACATATGTTTTTGTATGGACTTAAATAACAAAACAAGCGGACATATGTTTTTGTATGGACCTAAATAACATAACAAGCGGACCTATATCTTTGTATGGACTTAAATAACATAACAAGAACTGAGTGGGACACTGATGATGACGAAAATCGATTTTGGGTCAAAGGTCATGTCTTTCTGAACATGGTGATCCAAACCGCAACCGTCCACGATCTTAGGGGTCAATTAGTGCCTTCAGTTGAAAATTTGGTTCAAATAGAGTTTTCAGCGGGCAAAATAGAGTTTTAGTGAGTACATTTGACTAAGTAGGCCATTACACATACAATTTGACCAAAATAGAGCTTTTAAGGTACAATTTGGGGTAAATAGAGCTTTCGTTGGGGGTAAATATAGCCTTCAGATGTCAATTCAGCATAGCTGGCGGTTTGGGATAGCAACTTATGCCAAATAGAGCTTTCTGTTGACAAAATAGAGCTTTTGGTTTGCAAGATAGAGCTTTATGTTGGCGAAATAAAGATTTTGCGACCTAAGTAGAGCTCTACTGTGTAGCAATACGCTACACAAATCTATCGATGATCGCTTTAGCTATTAGGACGCCAGGACACTTAGTATTTTCGGAAAAGTGCTGAGTGAAACAGACATACATAGAAACAGACAAATAAACACGACCGACCGACATATGACGAGAATTGAACATTTTCGTCATAACAAGCGGAACTATGTCTTTTTATGGACTTGAATAACATACCAAGCGGACCTAAGTCTGTATGGACTGTTTAATTTGCATCAAAGTCGCGTTTGATACTTTAATACCTTACATAATGGAACACCGCCGTGACTGCTTATATGCAAGCTTCTGCTTAATGTACTTTGAGAGCTTCTCAAAATCTTCATATTTCTTGTTGATGTACTTTATGGTAATTATGTCGATGACGTACGGCCTCTCACGAAAGTACTGCTGTGCATCTTTCGACAATCCATTCACCAACGGTTCCAAAGCTTGCCGATAGGGACGAGTCAGCTTCAATTGGCCAAATAGCTTCCTTTGTTCCTCAAATTTCTCGCCGGCGCTGTTGCCTAAACCAGCTTTTTGTAGTGCCGATTCCAGTTTATCTGTAAGGGCCTGATTCATTTCTGCCCGAAAGGATGCTCGTTCGTCTAGGGTCCAAGATTGAGAGCTCTTGGATCGTTCAATTTCAGCTGCAAGCCACGCCATTAACTGCATCATGTAGGTCTTCTGTTCGGCGCGTAGTGCAGCTCCTAGATGGAACATGTCATTGCGGTACACCGTATAGCCACGTCGCCTCATCAGGACAGCCAGCATGGTAAAGAACATATCTCGTTGCTTGCCTTGGACATAACGCGCACTCAAGCCGTTATCGAAGGCCATGACCCTGCAACGCACGTTATTGATGAGCGCCTTAAGGGGTGTGCCGTCCTGCTGGTCGGCGATGTAGTCAGCTAACGTCTTAGCTTCCAGAACCCTCTCGGCATGCGTGAACAATAGGATGGTATGTTTTATGACCATAGGTCCGAAGATTTCCTAGACAAATCAAATGACAGCGACATTGATAATTTCACCAGAAGAAATGTAAGGTCTGGAAGCGGTTCTCCAGTAACGTTCTCAACCTGTGGCGACCAGTGTGAAACCACCGACACAACCAGTTTATTAATTTTCCACACGGTCAGATCATTGCCTTTCCACAAGTACACATCATTACCTCTGAACATGACAAGTTCACGACCCAGACACGCATGTGCGCTCCATATTATTGTATGACAAGCTGAGTGTGCAAATGCCTCAAGAAGACTTGCACAAATTTGGCATGAACCACGCTGGGAGCGGCATGAAGTTTTTTTTTTCACTTATTTCTTGACACATTACAATCGTGTTGTCTGTCCAATCGATGCCTATTAAAACTTCCAAAAAAGATCTGGCATAACGTCAAACCTGGAGCGCCCATACGCCTACATGAGCAGTGAATTACCATTCGACACGATCAGTTCATTTACCAGACACACAACACGGTCATATATACACGATATATATATATATATATATATATATAATCAAAGACAAATGACTTCAAGTAAACCACGTGCTCCACGATAAATTCACAAACGAATCCAAAGACAACAGTAAATTTGATTTGGTTGCGATATGCGCGATATAGGTCTTACCTTGACTTCTTGTATTGCCTGTTTGTCCTCGGATGTCAATCGCACCTTGGCGATTTCCTTGGCCACTTCTGACGGTGCTCTCTCTGTGTCCATCAGCCCCGGCGTGTCAAGCACTTGGACCTGCTTGTCTTTGTACAGCACCGCATGGACCTGGTTAACCATGGTTACGAACTGCCCACTGGCGGATGTCTCAAACCAGTCGGCCCCAAGAATTGTGTTTGCCGTTGAACTCTTGCCAGATCCTGTTTTGCCAATCAACATTACACGAATGCGATCTGGTAGCTCGCTAAAAGGTGGTGGACGACACTGTTCGGCTAGAAAGAAGTGACCAAGTAATTCATCGTAATCTTCCTTATATTCCTCTGCTCTTGATTGTATTGTCTTTGGGTCTTTGTCTTTAAAGCGCTGCCATAGTTTTTCTGTAAAGTACTTCTTAAACGCCTGAAAGGAAATGGTTGCAAAACAAGAACCCAAAAGCAGTGCAAATCCATCAAGAAGACAGGCTCTCAATACGTGACATGACTACCTCAATGTACACAATCACGCGGTGGGGTCTGCAAGGGGTAAATGGCGACACGCGACACAGGCCTATTTGAAAAATCGACATTCGACATTGACCCCCATATTCCGACACTGAGGATTGAAAAAGCGACGTCGACACAGTTAATGGCATTTTAGACAAAAAATGCCACTGAACCAAAAAGCGACACGGAAAGTCGTAAAAAATCGACATTCGACACTGAGAATATTGAAAAATCCACACTGGACACTGGACTCCACCTTACAGACCCCTATCAGGCTGCACCGATATGTCACATCAAGATGTCATGTCCCGAGCTCCGAAAAGGTAATATGGCTGGCTCGCCCGAAGCTCGTTCTCTACATTGCAATAGAATAACCCAAGTGTTAATAGAGTAGTCGAATAAAGCAACTTCATTGCCGAGAATGCCACGCACCAATATTATTAACAGTAGCGGAAAGCCGGATCGTCACTGATAACATGTAGCGGAAAACACAAACGTTTGTGGGGGCCGAAAACGTCCGACTGCCGAAAACGTCCTACATAGCTAAGAACAAACTAAGTTACATTTGACGTTTCAATCCCACACAATCTGCCAATATGAAAGCGCGATAAGCTCGTTTTGTAGCTCTTAGATAGCCATGTACGGAGAACATTGAGGTTTCATGGGGGGGGGGGGCTTTAGTGTGGGGGCGGTGCGTAACAAGGCACGGAAAACGCGTTAGCAGTGCTTTACAGACTTGGCCTTTTGCTCGTTATGGGCCTTAATTGTCACACCCTCCAGATCTACATCTAGCCATTAAAATAATGTTTATGCGAGATTGGGAGGGTATGGGACAAATCTGGGGATATATATTTATTCTGTGATGCTGGCCCGTTTTGGGCAGTCGGACGTTTTCGGCTCTCACAAACGTTCACAACGGAAAACACATCGCCACTAAGAATTTGGAGCAAGGCGTCTTCTGTAACGTGTCTTGTGAATTAAACTTACTGGCTCCTCCACTTGAGGACCGGACAGATCTGGAAAAGGAAGAAGGGAATCCGTGTCATGGAAGGAATCACTTGACGTGATTACATGGTGCTTGTCTTAGTAAATACCAACCAGACCTATTGCCTCCACCAAGTTATTACCTGCACCAGCCCAACCAGACCCAGTTATTACCTGCACCAGCCCAACCAGACCCAGTTATTACCTGCACCAGCCCAACCAGACCCAGTTATTACCTGCACCAGCCCAACCAGACCCAGTTATTACCGGCACCAGCCCAACCAGACCCAGTTATTACCTGCAGCAGCCAAACCAGACCAAGTTATTACCTGCATGGCCGCTGGCGGGTGGGAGCCCATAGATGCAGGCGGGTACGCAGACATGGCCGCTGGCGGGTGAACCGTTTGGGCCAAAGCGATCTGCTGGACTCTGTGCGACAGTTCCAGCAACGCCTGCTGTTGAGCCCGCATGAGCACCAGTACCTCCGTCAAGTCCGTCGGGTTGGAGAAAGTGTCTTCCCTGGTTGTGGTCCGGCGCTCATGCACGTTGCACTCCGCCCTCTGAGACACGGCGGGACACTCCGGGTCTTCCATGTTCCATGCGACAGCGTCCTCCCTTAGGTCGAGGAAGGTAACCTCGGCCCGTTCCCGCACCACGCGCTTTAGGTACCGCCGCAGCTGCGGGTTCGCCACCCCCTCAACAAACTGGTCGCGGAGCGTGACATCTGCGCTGGCAAGCGCCCTAGCGTCCCGGCTCTTCACCTTGTTGACCAGGGTTGACAGTTCGTAGGAGTACTCCCGCAGGGTCTCCCCGGGCCTCTGGCGACGGTCATAGACGCAGTGCAGCAGCTGCGCCACTGACCGCGCCTCCCCGAACACCGAGGTCAGCGTGTTCATCACGCCTGGCAGCGTTCTCGGTGGCGGCTGCAGAAGTACCTCCTGTCGGGCCGGACCCTCCAAGTGGGCCAACACGAAGTCCACAGCGTCCGCATCCGTGAGGTGGCGTGTGCGGACGACATGACTGACCTCGTCGCGGAAGTCCTCAATCGGCTGTCCGCCGTCACGGTACCCGCCAAACTTGGCGAGCTTCCGCTCACGCGGGATGTAGAGGGGCTGCTCCCGCCCCCTAGCAGCCTCGGCGGTAGCCATGGCCGCCTGCGCCTGTTCATGGCTCTCCTTCAGCTGCTCCAGCTGCGCCCCCATTTCCTCCAGGGTGAGCATGGTGCTGTCCTTGTAACTCCCGGTTTCTTCTCACCCTCCACACCGTGACTTGCTGCTGAATGATCCTGCCGACTGCGCCAAAATGTTACGGGGTGGAGGGGGTGTTATTCTGGCTGTTTTCTGTACGCACTCACACAACCCAGCAAAGTGGCACTGAATTACTTTATTTCGGGTCAGAAGAGAACCGGGAGTTGTGGCCGAGTGGTCTGAGCGGGTAAAAAGATGTTTCCGGATGACTAAATCTTAAGGTACGTGTGTTCTCTGTGGATCCTCAGCAGCAAGTGATGCTCTGAGAACCACCGGAATCTGGCGCACCGGAAGCCCGCGAAACCCCGCACAAAATTAACATAAATAAACTAAATGCCGAAAACCGCTCAGACTACCCGGCAACAAATAGATTAATTGTATTAATCCAATAATGACATTAATCAATAGCCATCAAATACCTTAATGCTTAGATATTTACATGGAATACTTGTACAGACAAGTGAACTATTTGGAATTTCAAGGCCCGGGTTTCAAGGCAGCCATATTAGGGCTAGTTGGCAAATGCACTGATATTTTGTTATATATATATAAAGAACTTCAATACTAGTTGAATAAAACAAAAATACAAAATTGTCAAGTAATAGAAAAACATCCCCATCCCCCCATCTATGGAATAGCTTTTGATAAGGCTAATACCATTGTTACTCTAAATCAGTGCATTCAACATGGTACCTGCCCATAGCAAAAACTATTTTCCATGAACTAAAATGTTAATTACTGGCTAAATCACAGATTACAATCAACATTTTTCTTCAGAAAGTTATGATGCAAAAATAGTTGTTGACATCCATAAAGTTAAACAAAATCAGGTAAGCTTAATTTTGTATTTTTAGACCACATACCCTGTTTTATCCAAAGAATTTTGTTTGTATCCTATCATATCATATATGCTTGACCCTTGAGCCATAGAGAATAAGGATGCAGGCGGTCACGAACACAATGCAATTACTCAGAATATATCTATCAATCGACATATATGCTCTATCGACTAAGCCAAATAAAGACTTACTCAGGCTTCATAATTCATAATAAGTAAGCGCCTAAATCTGAACATGCAAATCACTTTCCATAAAATCTGTTAACAACTCTCGTAATGCCAAATAAAATACAGCTCTTATATTTATGGACATACCTGCTGACAATGGGTCTTCTCTGAGGTTCCTGAACCCCCGGATTGACATGTGCAGTACCCTAGCCTAGGCCTAGGCTGTGTATGGGTAGCCATACATGACCATTACAAGCAGAGAGCTGTGTAAGGTCATACCAACAAGCGCACGTTTGCTGTGCAAAACGGCACATGACATCGCCACAAGCATAACAAGCATCCCTTCCGCTAACTCGAAATACTTAATATCTTCTTCATTCTTATTTCTAATGTGGGGTAGGTCTTATAATAAACTAAACTTACACAGCTCTCTGCTTGTAATGGTCATGTGTGGCTAGTGTATGGGCTGAGAGACATTGATTCATGGCTATATTGACAGCAATCAATGTTGAGGCACACAATGCTGAAAGTCTGGTGTCAGTTCACAAACACAGTTTCCATCCAATAATCCTTCCAAGGCCGGTATTCTGTACAACAAATTCACTCTTGCGTGGTGGGCCTCTGATGACATTGTCTACACCACACCAGTCTGTCGTATGGATTCTCGCGTTTTCGTTTTCCGCGCCACCAGTCATCTGACATTTCTTTCTCGCCGTCGCCTTCGGCTCGGGCTCTGCATGGCCATGGTGCCCGCCTCACAGTTGTCGGTGTGCTATTGATTTACCTTTCACGGATTTCGTAACCAGCACTGGCTCAAATGCATCAGCATTTGGGAACAAATGCGATTCCCCAACGATCCAAAACTGTCGTCGCTTTCAAAACTTTATTCTGAAGCAAACTGGTCGAACGCCAACTTCTAAATTGCTGAAGCGGAAGTTTGTCGCACTCTCCATCCAGTGACGTCATACGCAGCGCCACCTATCGAATGGATTTACGCATACGGAAAAATTGAGCATAGGGCACACTTTAAAATAATTGTTTTAATTAATCTATGCCACTTAGCGAGTCATTCGTGACGGAAAACAAGGCTTAAGGGACCTAGGTTGGCAATAAATGAGTTTTTCTAGCTGTTTCTCGTCCCCTTTCATGCAAAAGGGGAACCGACCCTTACTTTATATGGAACGGCTACGGACAATGATGACCAAGGTCTTTAAGATAGTTAGAAAAATGGGTCCGCTCTACTTACACACGTTGTTCCAAAGGAAAGAACAAGCATATTCTAGTGGAAACAAACAAGTGCTCGAACAACCCGTGGTTAATACAGTCATATATGGTTAGAACAGTTTTAGGAACCATGGTGCTATATTATGGAAACACTTAAGTAGCAAGATCAAAGGTGTTACTACTAAAGATGAGGTTAAATTTTTAATTTCTTCATAGAATGGTCCAGTATGCGAATGTTCGCATTGTGTCATATGTTCCTTAGCATGCATGTAATGTGAAATAATAGCTCTAGATCGTTATAGCTCTATATCGTTACAGGATAGTTCCTCCTAGTTGCCGACAATGTACAATACGTTGTTGTTTACGTTATACAGTACCTAGTCAACATGTCTCAGTTGTTTAATAATAATAATAATAATAATAATAATGTTTATTGTCCAAAGGTCTGCATCACAAGTAAACACACATATATTACATAGACAACAGCAGAAGCCGAAGCTTATATGCTAACGTAAAATAGAACTTCACAACTAGGTCTATACAAATACAAGTAGAAACAAAAAAATAACGTGAAAGGGCCACAATAGTAGGATGTTTAACTCAAAGAATATTGGATATAAATATAAAGTTTCGACTAGTTTACTACTAAGGAGGACATTATTGTTCTCTTGAATGAGTGAAGGGATGAGTTAAATTCTAACTTATTATACCACTTATTAAAGAAAGTAATAGCCGAATATCTTATAGATTTGCGGAAATGACCAGTTCTAGCCTTTGGGATATGTAGTAGCTTCGCTCCTCTAGTATTATGACTGTGGATGCTAGACCTCGTAACAAATAACGATTGAACAGGTTCCGGTAATATACCCTGGTATTGCTTAAACATTAATAAAACAACACTATATTCATACAATTTAGTCAAAGGTAAAATATTAATTTTTTTAAACAGATTTTCCGTGTGAGAATACTTGTTAACACCTGTAATTATACGAACAGCCCTTTTCTGCAAAATAAACAATGGATGTAAATAGGACTGATAGGCCCCACCCCAAACTTCTTGGGCGTACAAAAGATATGGATAAACGAATGAAAAATAAAGACTACGCAATATATCACTGGTAAACACCTTTCTAGCCCGAGTAATTACCCCTAAACCCCTTGCAATCTTGCCTTTAATGTATTGTAGGTGTTCTTTCCAGAGCAGGCTACTATCGAGTTGAACCCCTAAAAACTTTATGCATGAGACCTGCTCAATAGCATGACCCGAAATTTGTACTTTGGATAAAACAGACATTTTTTTACGAGGGGATTTAAAGATCATAAATTTGGTTTTGCTAAGATTAAGTGTTAATTTATTAACTTGGAGCCAATGTTTAATTTTTTCCAACTCTAAGTTTACTATTCGGATCATCTTTTCAATGTCATTCCCCGTAATAAAAAAGTTTGAATCGTCTGCAAATAGTATACTAAACAGTTTGCTAGTCAGAGATGCTAAGTCATTTATGTAAACGAGGAATAAAAGTGGTCCAAGAACAGAGCCTTGCGGGATTCCGCAGTTTATGTTTAATTTCTCGGAGTTAGCCCCATCGTATTCAACATATTGTTCCCTGTCAAAAAGGTAACTTTTAAACCAATCTAATGCAATACCTCTGATACCGTATCTTTCTAATTTTAAAAATAAGATATTGTGATTAACGGTATCGAATGCTTTAGAAAAATCTAAGAAAATCCCGATTGCCGATTCCCCCCTATCTAAGGCAGATGATATTTTATCAACTAGTAGTATCAAAGCCAAAGTTGTTGAATGTTTGGGTCTGAAACCAAACTGGTGGTCATGTAACAAATGGTGTTTGTTTATAAAATCCAGTAGCCTATTATACATTACCTTTTCAAATATCTTTGAAATAGTAGGAAGGACTGATACGGGTCTATAATTGGTGAACATCTTCTTATCCCCCGCCTTAAATATTGGAATCACTTTCGCAATTTTTAATTCGTTGGGAAAGTAGCCTTGGGAGAATGATAGATTGATAACATGATGCAACGGTTCAGTCAGATGAGGAATGATATTTTTGATAATTTTCGGACCAATGGAATCCCATCCAGACGAACCATTCTTTAGTGATCCCATAATGCTATAAATGTCATCATTGGTAACCGGATCAAGAAAAAGAGTGTGGGAATTTACCTTATCGAGAAAGGCCAATGGTGTATCATTCGTGTTAGGAATGTTTTTACTCAGGGTACTTCCGATATTTACGAAGAATTGGTTAAACCCATTGGTAATGTCTCTTCGATCCGAGATAAGGCAGTCATTTTTTATAAAAGTCGTTTGCTTTTTAATGCACTTATTACGATTAATTACTTCCTTAATCGTTTTCCAGGTTTTAAATAGATTTCCCTGGTTAGTTTTAATTTGATTCTGGTAGTGACGTTTCTCTGCTTCCCTAAGTGTATGTAATAGCTTATTTTTATACGTTTTATATTCCTTTGCATATAATTCGTTTTTAAGTGATCGACTTCGAAGATAAAGTTTATTTTTCATTTTAATAGAGTTCTTTAACCCATTAGTCAGCCAGGGTTTTCTACTTTTGTATTTGGAAGACGAGGATAACAATGGAAAGCAGCACTCATAGTGTTGACATAATGTGGTATGGAGTTTCGTAAATGCATCTTGAGTATTAGTCTCTTCTAATGTGTCCTGCCAATTTTGCATCGCGATAACGCTTACAAACTCAGATATATTTTTTCTACTAAAGTTTCTTCTCGGTACAACCTGTTTGTTCGCCACTTCTCGGCAATATTTCGAAATCAGAAATATTGGGAAATGATCTGTTATATCAGTGTACATAATACCCAGCAGTGTTTGATTGACATTCGGATCATTCGTGAATATGTTATCAATGAGTGTCGCAGTTGTCTTGGTCACTCTTGTAGGTTTGCTTATCACAGGCAAGAGTGAATGACTAAACATCAGATTTACAAAATCAGATGTGGCTTTATGAGACTCATTATTGAGCAAATTAATATTGAAATCACCAGTGAGATAAATTAATTTTCCCTCTGTATCTAGGTTTTGCAACACATCTATCATAATTTCGTTAAATATATCTATGCTTGTGTCGGGGGGACGATATATAACACCAACGATGACATTTCTTCCAGTATTAGAGCTACACTTGTCTATCTCAATAAATAATGCTTCTATGTTATCGTTAAATATCTCAAGCTCTTTTCTAACCGAAAAAGTTATATGTTCCTTGATTAAAAAGGAAATCCCTCCACCTCTTGTATCTGTTCGGTAGTTATTTACCGAAGTATAACCAGCCATGCCATTAAGATCAACGTTGTATTCGTGACACCAGGTTTCTGTCAACGCGAAAATGGAAAAGTCATGGTTCAAATTACTCAAATAGGATTTAAAGTTTGTAAAATTCTTCTGCATACTCCTAATATTCATGTGCATAATTGATAACATCGAATGATCGAGTTTTAAATCATTACAGTCGGAATTGAAGCCTTCTTCTAAATAATAGTTACATTGCAACCCGCTAAACATAGATTCAGGATAGAAATGTACATCAGGATCCGCGTCGTACAGAGGTGAATCACATTCATTATTTAGTTCGAATGGGTTAAATAATTGTTCATCTAGTACTTGCAGTGGGATATCAAGATTATTCGTCTGGTTTAGCGTTACTATTGCGATAAAATCATCATCATTGTGAATATTATTGAATGGAAATATATCTGCCAAACATGTTACGCAATACCATATATCTCTACCCCGATTATTACCACCCAGATCATCGCGATTTAAGTGAGATAGACAATTTAAGTGATAAGTAAGGTTGCATACAGAACATGTGACTTGATAACAATGCCCAAGAACTGTTTTGCTACAAACCGGGCAAATTGGTTTATGAGACATAATAAATCCGATCAGCGTACAGTTGGCGCGAACACTTACTAATGGGCCGAACATATTTAACATGAAACGAAACGATAATTTGAACTATAAACATTACAGAACATATGAACGGTAAAGACACACACGCACAAAAAAACACTTGAGACGGCATTCACCTTGTACGGTGAAAGTAGAGGTGGTAACACGAGAGCAACGGGAGCCGAACCTAACCAGGTACATTTCTTCGAGCTCACAATACGTGCAGCTAGGGCGCGCCAAGTTCAGCTCAGCTCACGGACGCTTGATTAACTCAAGCGACACGGCCTTCTAACGCCTGTACGAGGGCACCTGCTAACTCAGGGGTCGTATCAAAAATCCAAATAACAGTTACACATTTACCGCGACTGTGACATAGGTTCAATCCAGTGAGTGGGAAGAGAACTAATAGAGTTAACGGTATATGCCTTTCCATCTACTTTTAGTTTATTTCCCGACACACTTGCCTTCTTCCCGTCCCGCCGAGCAGCCTTCATCACTGGAAGTAGCCCTACTTGACACAACGTTAAGCATCAGTATCCATTGTTCATAAGCCAAACCATAACATCCGGATGTCATTGGCGGATAATAGCGCGCAAGTGCTTATGTTACCCTTTTAACCCTTTGTACCGACGTTACATAAAGTTTTATCTTATCTTATCTTATCTTGCTGGCATGTGGATCCACCAAGATGCGGAGCGCTCTGTGAAGGCAGCGTTATAGCTTCCTCCGCCCAACATGACGTAACATTGCCGGCATGTGGATCCACCAAGATGCTGAGCTCTGTGTGAAGGCAGCGTTATAGTTTCCTCCGCCCAACATGACGTAGCATTGCCGGCATGTGGATCCACCAAGATGCGGAGCGCTGTGTGAAGGCAGCGTTATAGCTTCCTCCGCCCAACATGACGTAGCATTGCCGGCATGTGGATCCACCAAGATGCTGAGCGCTGTGTGAAGGCAGCGTTATAGCTTCCTCCGCCCAACATGACGTAGCATTGCCGGCATGTGGATCCACCAAGATGCTAAGCGCTGTGTGAAGGCAGCGTTATGGCTTCCTCCGCCCAACATGACGTAGCATTGCCGGCATGTGGATCCACCAAGATGCTGAGCGCTGTGTGAAGGCAGCGTTATAGCTTCCTCCGCCCAACATGACGTAGCATTGCCGGCACGTGGATCCACCAAGATGCTGAGCGCTGTGTGAAGGCAGCGTTATAGCTTCCTCCGCCCAACATGACGTAGCATTGCCGACACGTGGATCCACCAAGATGCTGAGCGCTGTGTGAAGGCAGCGTTATAGCTTCCTCCGCCCAACATGACGTAGCATTGCCGGCATGTGGATCCACCAAGATGCTGAGCGCTGTGTGAAGGCAGCGTTATAACTTCCTCCGCCCAACATGACGTAGCATTGCCGGCATGTGGATCCACCAAGATGCAGAGCTCTGTGTGAAGGCAGCGTTATAGCCTCCTCCGCCCAATCCAATGTCAAGGAGTGTTCCCCGCCGAGATCGCTGCCAACCGCAACAACCGCCGGTCACTAATCGAACGCAGATGTCCGTAGCGTTTAGACCTGGCTTGATCAACCTTACAGGTAAGTGCCGCTGAAAAAACCTCTTTCATACTGTACCCTTTTATTACCCTTCCTTTTTCTCTTCTTTTTTTGGGGGGGGGGGGGGAGGGGGGGGGGATTATGGTTTGCTCATAGCTCGATCCATACATGATGCACGGGATACACGTTATAGAAGCGTAACATAGGGACATTACAGTAACAAACACAATGCCGTTAATTCAATGGGTTACGCTGAAATTGCATCACGAAAATTAGGCCGGTACTCTTAGGAATTTACTGGTAAAGTTTCCTCTTAATTAACACAGCTATATATTTCTCATATATTAAATCATTCTGGAGTAGAGCGTTAAAAGCTGTAGTGTGGACTCTTCTAAGGCGTATACACGTGCAGATAAAGTGTCTGCCTATTAGACATATGTAATCTAGCGGTGGCTCATAACTACAAAGAAGTAATATAATAATGGATAGGTGCTACCTAAAAAATGCGAGCATATATTTATTAATTCAGATATTCCGAGGGGATACATCTAGATTATTATTCAAAATTAATCTCACTTCGGCTTGCCATAAAGAATAGCTTTGGCGAGATGACGTACACCATGCAGGTGCTTGTGGCATATCATTCGGATGCTTAGAAACTCCCATTGTGACGTCATGTTTATAACATTTTGACGTCACAACTACTCACTATGACAGTAGCCGATGGGCGGTCACCAAGAGCGCTCTGCTTTGCAACAGACATTTAGCCCGTCGCTTATAAATTTACTCTAATTTGAAGTATACATCCAGTGTTAACATTGAATAATTACTCGTTAATTTTGTGGGCAGCTGATTTAAATTATTAAAGACATGACATAATAGGCTTCGACCTCTCTTTGCTTGAATATATTTATGTACAGCTGATATTTACTCCGAATCCGAAAACGTCTCATGGGGGTGTTACGCGAAATGAAAGTCCTAAACCTATGCCTAAAAATGGACTTTGAATATGCATGCATGTTACCTTAAGAGGTCGCTTGCGCTCGCTAATATCTGATGAATAGATTCAACATGCGATTTGGTTTTATGTTCATGCCAGTGAAACACTGTCGTCCAGCATGACTTGGTTACTTCGCAGTCAAGAAATAATATGTTGTAGGTAAAACCTAGAAGGCGAGCGTAGACTTTGACTTTGTTGTGAAGCAATTTTTTGGACCCCCACTGATGATAACTGGGCTAAACTGTTTCTCATAACCTTACTAGTTATGACTTGTTCTTTTTAAAGGTGAAGTTTTACATATTATGCTATTTTGTATATTTAATATCATAGTTTTGGTACTGAAAAAGTAAATCTAGTAGTCTAGTAGTACATTTGATTTGTAGTCAAGTGACCTGCCCCTGACCGATCGAATCTGTCATGATTTAGGTTCCTATTACCTTATTTAGGTTGCTTTATTTGTGATCTGTAAAGTTTTGTTCGAGAGAAATTGCCATCTGAAAATAGGCTAAGGCAATGAAATCAATTTCCATCCCCTGGTACATTGACTGACCGAAAATGTTTGTTCTCAAAGTTTAAATGTGCCGTGTTTTGTGGGGAGGGATCATTGCAGGGTGTAGGTGGAGTGCCATGGTCAGATAGATGTGGCCGGCAATAATTATGTTCCTGCCTTCCTGCTCCCTGATTTGGATTTGTAACTTCAGGACTCAGCTCGAGTAATTATGCTCAAGATCTCTAGAATTTGAAACTGGGCGACTGGTTGACTGGGTTGTGTTACGGTTACCCAGTGTGAAGCAAAGTACTGTGAATATTTGTTTATGTAAGTGTGTTCCGCCATTATTCAACGTAGCAAAACCAGCAAGAAGTAGTCTACGATAGACATGCAGAGATCTCAAATGACACGCAGCTGTGATAGAAGCTTTTAGTTTTGAAGTAGATGTACTAAAGAAGGGGAGCACAACTTGTTTTGATTTTATAATTGGACTACTGTACTACTTTTTAAATATAATGAAGAATGCTAATATATAGATATTCGAAGATCTTGATAACTGATTTCTAGATGTATAGAAGGTGGACCAGTGATTGCGCAGGTACCAGTGATTGCGCACTTGCAGAAATCTGATTTGATTTATAGGAATTTGTATCCAAACCTATCCAGGCAGATGCCTTCATGTGTGACAGCTACATTGACATCTGTTTTGTAAGATTCCAAATGATCTACATATTATTTTCACCACCTTTTGCTTTGTGCGCAATCACTGGTACCTGCGCAATCACTGGTACCTGCGCAATCACTGGTCCAATTACTATAGCCTAATCTTAACTGAAAGGTTTGTTATAAACCAAAAAAAAAAATTTTGTGCTAAATTGTTTAAAGCTTGGATCCAGCTTTGTACATTAACTTCTAGCTAATCTATATTAGAAGTTAATTATTTGATGAATCCTACACAGACGCCTAATGAACTTTCAAACAACCCACTTCAATGAACACAGATGTTGCTTTGGTTCGATAATTAGAGTAAGGTTTCTTTTTAAAGTAAGCTTATATTAAAGAATGCCAATGGATAGATGTTCGAAGATCTTAATAGATCTAACTTATCTCTAGATGTAGACTAAGCTTAATTAAAAGTTTTGTTAAAAATTCGCTAAACAGCAATTTTTGCCTCAATTTTTTTTAAAGCTTTGATCCAACTTAAGCTTATAGTAAGTCTTACATTAATTTCCAGCTAGATCTGTATTAGAAGTTTATTTAAAAAAATGAAAGGCTAAAAGACGGTTGTCCCAATCAAATGGTTCCCTTAGCTTGTCCAGGAACCAGTAAAATTTTCTTGGCGGATCCTGCACGGATGCCTGATGAACTGCCAAATAACCCAGTTAATTAAATGTGACACAAATAAGTGTTGAAAGTCATATGATTTTAGCCTAAATGTGACGTTAGATCTAGCACCTTTTGGATCACCAACCTTGATCTATATTTACAAAAACTGAACTAGATTGTAGACCTAACGGATCCAGATCTGGATCTAGGCCTAAGCTTAGATCTATAAACTGATAAACATGTACCGTTAACGAAGCAATTTTTGCCTCAAATTGTTTAAAACTTAGATCCAACTTAAACTAAATTAGATCTAGGGAACCTACATTAACTTAACTTCCAGCTAGATCTATATTAGTCAATTAGAAGTCTATGTTACTGAAAGGCTCAGTAAACATTAGCTAAAAGAGTCAAATGGTCCCCTGGACCTGGTCAGGGTCAAAACTGTTCTATGACTATGGATCCTACACTGGCGCCTAGCCTCCTAGGCTAGATCTAAATATTACACAAATAAGTTACCTTAGCACTTGAATGTATCACCAACCTTGATATAAATTTACAAAAGCTAGACTAGACGTTAAAATGTTGTAACATCAACGAAGCCTGGTAAACTGCTGAGAGATCTGAAACTGTCGTCTGCGCGTTCGACTTGTGCTGCCACCCAGCGAATGCATCGCGCGCGCGTGTTGAGCGCCCTCTGTCAGGAGAGAGGAGGAAACATGCATGTTGTCGCTATGATCAGCGCTTCATCAGTTGGAATTGTGTTTTTGTATGTAAATTATCTACCAATTATGCACATTCTTTTGTGAATGTGCGGGTTTGGGCTGCATATAAGTCTTTGACAAAAAAAACACATGAAATTTCCCAGAATGCATTTAAACGCATGCGCATGTCACACCACTGGGGGTCGACTTCCTGCTGATTTTTTTTCGCGCTTTACAGTATGGGATTGAGATACAGATTTTGTCAGTTTTTTACGTGTGTGTTATCTAAAGAGCTCGCTACGCTCGCTAATACATGTCGCTATTTTTTCACAGCATTAATTTTTTTCACTTGTTCACACAAGTCGGAATCGTTCAGCTTACACACATACAATTTGTCATTACTAAGTCGAATACGATGGGGTAGACGGAATTGAAAGTGGCGATACTTTACACACTGCGAGACGGAGTATGCATGGATGCATTATGATTGTAATGTCTAATCACCAGGGGTTCGACTAATACCAATTATCACCTAGAGGGATATCACATATTGCTCGCATATAAAAACATAGGTATACACAATAAAGTGAGTCTACCACACGGTCATCGAGGGTTCTGGTTGTCTTTGGGGACACGAGCAGTCCAGCGAGCCGGCTTACAAAACGTGGCATAAATCCGAACACAACACAGTTAATGTTAAATTGCCGGGTGAATCACGTGGCCATTTCTCAAAGACCTTCACTGGATCCAAGGAATATCCTGTCATTAATTTGTCTTACACACATTTACTTCCATTGCTGGCTTGAATGTATGCTACATAAGGACAGGCGACAGTATTTACAACTGTTGTCCGCGTTGTATAACATTTATTGTGTATATATTTATTGTATATATATCTATAACATTTTGTAGATACAAGTAATCCCACGAGCAAGGAAAACGGAACATCTACAGATCCAGTCAAGGTCAAGCCGTCGCCGAACATACGGAGTTTCCGTATGACATCGCTAAACATCAGAAGTCTTGAAGACCCGGCCGGGTCCAAGGGAACGACACCAGTGAGCACTTACCTCTGCGATTTACTTCATGGAACCCTGACGGATTACTACGCCTACTCAGTGATGGACATAATATCCAACCTTTTATGGAAAACTCTGACATATTTGCCATAAATGTAACTTGGGCGGAAAATGAAGAATCGCTTAAGGACATAATGGAGACCCCTGGCTTTGATAGTGAAATATTAAACGCTAGAAGGTATAGCAAGTACGGTAGAGCATGTGGTGGGACAATCGTACTGTTTAGAAAATCGCTTGCCAAAGGCCTAGTCAGATTATACAAAGAATTTCCATACGGTGTTATACTAAGGATACGGTCCGCCGTCACAAAGATAGCCAAGGACGTTATTGGGATATGCACATATTTGCCACCTGAGGGCGCTGTGGATTATACTCACCAATCCCACGAGTCAAACGGCGTTGAAATATTGTATGATCTACTTTTAGATATAAGAGCAGTCTTTCCAAGCGATAGTATTATTATTATGGGAGACTTAAACGCACGCGTAGGTACAGGGTGTGATTATATTGACGATGATGTCAAACATATACCCAATATGGACTGGTACGAAAGCGATAGTTTTAAAATTCCACGTCATCAAAAGACAGAGTAATGAACAATTTTGGTAAGTCCTTGTTGCACCTGTGTATTTCTTTGGATATTCATATGATGAATGGTAGATGTGAAGGGGACGTTAACGGAGAGTTTACCAACATAACGGAGAACGGTCGTAGCGTAGTTGACTACATTTTAGGAACAAGTGGCTTGTTTGACTCTGTTATCACCTTCGAGGTTAATCAATCATTCCTCGGAACAAATCACTTATCAGTTACGTGTGTAATAAAGCGAGTAGTTCGTGAGTCTGAATTTCAAGAGCAGCCTATACAATCTAACACAGTGGTTTCGCCTCACTTGGTGTATCGCTGGCGGGAAAATCGGCGTGATGATTTTAACCGTGGAGTAAGTGAGCGTATGACCACTGTATTTATAGATAGCTTCAACGAAAATTATGAATCGGGGAATGCGGAAAATTTAGTAAATTTAATATTAGATATTCTTTATCGTAGTGGTAGCAGTATGCGCCAAACAAAAAGTGTCCCCAAGGTCAGTAGCACATGTTCACAGCCAGAATGGTGGGATAGAGACTGCGAGAGAGCGAAGTGTAGCAAACGAGACGCACTTGGTTTGATGCGCCGGGTAGACTCACCGGAGGCTGTAACCGCATATAGAACTGCGCGTAGGGTGTTTAAAAATGTCTGCAGAGCAAAGAAACATCAGTTCGCGCGCGCACTACAGCAAAAACTTATCGATACCAGTACAGATTGTAGTGGTTTTGGGAAATGTATTAAGAACCTTCAGGGTAGGAAGGAGAACCGCTGCAGTATTCCGGCTGAGAGTTGGAAAGTGTATTTCCAAGCCTTATTAAATGACTCTATTGGTCAAAGTAACGAGTTCCAGACAGAATTAAAAACCTTTCTGTCCAGCCATGATGAGAATTGTATTACTTGTCAAGAGGGCATGGATAGGAATAATCTAAATAGACCATTTAATGCATGTGAAGTCCTCCAGTGTTTACAGGAACTACCAAACGGAAAAGCCGCGGGGTATGACGGTTTACCCAATGAAATGTTTAAAGCAGTAGCATATCAGTTGACACCTTACATAGTTCGTCTTTTTAACTTAATATTGCAGACTGGTAAATTTCCAGAAAACTGGTGCCAAGCTCTAATTCTCCCTCTTCATAAGAAAGGTTCAATGACTGACATGAATAACTACAGAGGTATATCGCTCTTATCGTCATTTAGCAAGCTATTCACTAAACTACTAAATAATAGGCTAACCGAATGGGTTGATCGAAATGGCCTGTGTTCAGAGGAACAGGCAGGGTATAGGAAGGGCTATTCTACCATCGACCAGATGTTTGTTCTTCAATCAAATATTCAGAAATATTTATCTAGAGAAAAGGGGAGATGCTATGTAGCTTTTGTCGACTTTTCAAAAGCCTTTGACAGTATTCCACATAGTTCCTTATGGTATAGCTTAATTGGTAAAGGTATGCACGGCAATGTAATAAATGTAATTCGGTCCATGTATGGCAATTTGAAAGCATGCGTTAAAACGCGAGATGGATTAACAACTTATTTTGAATGCACGAATGGAACCCGTCAGGGATGTATGTTAAGCCCCCTTTTATTTGCGTTGTATATTGAGGAATATATGACGATGCTCAAATCTGCACATTTTCCTGGAATTTTCATCAATGATGGTGCACCCAATATTATTACGTTAATGTTTGCAGATGATTTGGCTAACTGCGCTGATACTGTCGGTAGGCTTCAGAAGAGCCTAGATATCTTAGAAACGTTCTGTGACAAGTGGGGTTTAAAGGTAAACATGGATAAAACCAGAGTACTAGTATTCAGAAGAGGTGGTATTGTTATGGCCAACGAAAAGTCGTTATTTAAAGGTAATAAGATAGCTGTTGTTTCAACGTTAGCTGCACAAGCCAACAGAGCGCTGTCTAGCATGTACCAGTTAGCCAAGAAAACACACGGTCTCCCTGTAGATATAGCCTTTACTTTATTCGACAGAATAATCACTCCAATATTAACATGCGGCTCTGAAATATGGGGGTTTAAAGAGTATAAGGTAATCGAAAAAGGTCAAGTTAGATTTTGCAAACGACTCTTGGGGCTTCCTGCTCACACGGCTGATGCAGCTGCCTTAGGTGAATGCGGCAGGTACCCCCTGGCAAAGATTTATCATGTAAGATGCATTAAATACTGGTTAAAGTTATTAAGAATGAGCGACGACAGATATGCCAATTGTTGTTATGTCATGTTAACAGAATAACTTGGGTTACCTCAATAAGAGAATTGTTAAATAAATACAATTTTAATGACACATGGCAAAATCAAAGAACAGTCATTGAAGGTAGTTTCTTGACCGATTTCGCTGCAAAACTAGACCAGGACATGAAGGCCGAATGGTCTATGCAGGCACGAAACCAGAGTCGCTTAAGCGTGTACTGTACCTTTAAAGATAGCCTTCAACTGGAATCGTATTTGTGTAAAGTTAATATTGTTAAACTACGAAAGGCGCTTTGTCGATTCCGCTGTTCTGCACATAAGCTTTCGGTCGAGTTGGGACGTCGCAATGGCACTCTACTAGCAGACAGGCTTTGTACCTACTGCCTGGGAATCAGTGTTACCGTTATCGAGGATGAATTTCATGTTTTGTTGTGTTGTACCAAGTTCGCGGATATTCGTAAAATATATATTGATTCTATATTTTGGAACCCTCCAACATTTGATCTCTTTCGGACCCTAATGTGTCACAATGATGTAACGACCCTGAGGAATTTGGCAATGTGTATATATCTTATTGAAAATCGTCTCTGTTCCACCACGTAAATGTATGTTTCTCAAAATACTGCGCACCATGCAAACTGTTTGTATAATTATATGTTGTGTCATTTGGGCCTTAAGGCCTTCAAGACCAAATAAACCACAACCAACCAACCAACTAACCAACCACGTCCATCCAATATTTTCCGCGTTTGCCTAATAAAGGTCTACTGTGTCATTTGCTTTTTCAAAGTCCATTGACAGGAATACAATTTCTGTATTTTCTTATTTAGCCAAGTCCATGATGGTTGTTAGTTTGACAATATTCCCGCCGATGTATCGCCCTTTCATGAAGCCAGTCTCATCTCGATGTATTACCCTTGGCTATGTTAAACAAATCCTGTAATTTCCAAAAGAGACCCCCATTTGGTGAATATCTCATTCTATTGGACGCATCTTTCTGTGAACAAGTCAGTTCTAAAAACCTTAAGGATCATGGGGCCATGGTAAAACCTTGATATAGACGGATTAATATTAATAATAATATTAATAACCTTTAATTGGTCGGTTTTGTTCAGAGAGCAATCGCCGACTTTAAAAATAATTCTGTTCAGTTTGGCGCCCTATATTCATGTTCAGCCCGCCTCTTAAAATGACCTTGTTCTGACGACTTACAACTTGTAGGCGCGCATCAAATACCTTAAAAAGTTACCTTCACCGTTTCTGATATTTGTCACAGAAGCTCTTTATTCGTATAAAATGTGTCTCATATCGGGCAGATACCGTCATAAGAAATGGAGTATGACTCTTGAGACAAGAAGAGAAAAGGGTTATTTTAGAACTTTTTTCAGGGGCAGGGGGGGGGGGGGTATGTACCCTAGAAGAAATGGGGGCAGGGCCGGATCTAGTGGGAGGGGGTAGGGAACTTGAGCTTACACTGTAAAAAGTAGGGTTTTCCGACGCCGTACATCGTAAAGGTACATTTTGTAGATGCAGTCACCCTTTTCCCGGTCACACCCACTTGTCCAATTGCTAGATCCGCCCCCGGGGGGTATATGTCTCAGAAGATATGGGGGTATATATAGAACATATATAGAAATCAAAACCATTCTTCATTGATGCCGTATTTTCTTCTTTTCAATGTTACAGAAGCGAAGAATTTTTTGTTGTGTGGCGATCACGGTTTTGAAAGTAAATATATTAAAAGCAGAGCACAGTCACACATTTAAATGTACGATGAGCGCGCTTTAGTAATTCTCAATAGATTTACATAAACCTTCAACTAAAACCTTTAATACTAGGTTTATTTTATCTCAACAAAAGCAAAAGCTCAGCACGTTTATTTCGACATCTTGTAATAATTCACAAACACTAATGTTCAACAGAGACCTCAACTTAACTGCAGTCTTTTTATCCTCAACGGGTTCGCGTTTATGCTAAAAGACTCCAGCAAAGGTAAACGTAAACCATCAGCATTCAACATGTTGAAAATAAATTTTTTACGGTTGTAAGTTGCACACGAATCATTCACAACATAACATTCCATCAAGTGATAAACAACAAATATTTTAGCTCGTGAAGTCTCCTAGCCAGATTCAAAGTGCTATGCCCAGTTCCTGATACAGTCTTACGACGTCACGTGAACATACTCGTCGTCTTGTGACGTCACTTAAACATACTCCTAATCTTGTGACGTCACGTGAAAATGTTCCCAATGTTATGGCGTCATTAGGGAGTAACGTGACGTCACATAGACTGAGTAGACTCCCCAGTCTCTAACTCTCTATTAGGGAGTAACGTGACGTCACAGACTGAGTAGACTCTCCAGTCTCTAAGTCCCTGTGTGTTCTGCAGTGCATAATAAATACCCACGCTGATGAAACACTCATACGTCTACGATTTTTTTACGATGTTTATGACACGATTTCACAGGACATGTTGAATCGAAATCCCACAGGAAAAAAAAGTGGTGACAAATATCCCTGTAAATATGAACCTATATATACAGATGAAGGAACATGAATGCCTTAATGTTCACCAAATGGAAATCCCAAAGGACCTCGAAATAAATGCCACTCTTTAATCCCTTTAAGAAAACTCGGTTACTGAGAAGTAGTGTATTACACTGCTGGGCAACGTAAGCCTATTTCTTCTGTGAATTTAGTCCCCTCCCAGTAAAATATGGTCATTATGCTTTAATGAAGAACATAACTTATAACATGTATGACAAGGCGGTTGATGCTTAATCTGGCCTTGTCTCCATTGTAATCTCAGTCACCCCGGTCAACGCTCTGCTCGGCGGACTCCAGGCCGCAAGCTGCTGATTTTGTCAAATAAATATTGAACGACACACTGATGTATATGACAATACTCCATGGCTTGTCCGTCGCGTCCTCAATCTGGGTTTGCGGTAAAAGCCAGTTGCAGAGTGTTCTTGTGGCTGTGCTGCAGGGTTCGGTTTATTCGCCGTGACGGTGTCTCTCGGTGTTTAGTATCCACGGCCGAGCGGCACGAAGAGTGATATCGCCAAGCCCAAGATGACGCATGCGTGAAGGCATAGAATCGCCGTCTTGCTGGCAGCGTGCTGAAAACAATTACACAGATCGTGTCTAACTGTGTCTGTGCTCTAGTTCTACCTAAACGCGTACGTTGACTCATATTTATAATTTAATATGATGCAGTTTGGTACATCATAACTGGCTCAGAAAAACGACCGCCATGGATCACCAGCACCGAATATATATGACGTCACCGAAACCGGATCTACATGGGGCCGGCGGAACCTGATATACATGACGTCACCGAAACTGGACATGTATGACGTCACCGAAACCTGACATATATGACGCCACCGGAACCGGATGTACATTACGTCACCGAACCGGATATATATGACGTCACCGAACCGGATATATATGACGTCACCGAAACCGGATTTAAATGACTCGACAGAAACCGCATACGTGCCGCATACTTACGGGGACTTTCTCTACCTCCTGTGTCTCGTTAATCCCTTCTCTGGTGCCGTCCGCTGCATCCATGATTTCTGCCATCGAAGCGAAGTTCACTTGGCTGGGTCTGACGTGCACCATGACCGCAGAAAGAGCTAGTAAAACGGTAAATGAGGGTTACCAGGCGTCGTCTTAACTACGGGAAGACGACACAATAATTCGTTCACTGTGAACGTCAAATTTGAACACATACGACGTTCTGACAAAGCCCTAATCATGCGTTTATTGTAACATCGTTTTATAGACCCAATGATGGTTCGTCAGCAAATATAACCAACACAGACACGAACAATCATTATTGTTACCATATAGCCATGTTCCTGAGTAATTATATAGTAAGCGTAGATAATCGTGTCGAAAATCGTGAATTAAAATCATGAAGAGATTTTAATTTCTTTAGGAAACAGAAACTTCCTGGATAACAATGACTCACGTGTCGGTTTCCTTTGCGGTTCCTTTTGTTTGTGTTCGGTGTGTGTCAGGATGGCCAAGGTCATCTCAATGACAGCGTGCCAACAGATGAAGGCCACCATGATCCACTTGGCCCAGAAGGGCATGTTGGCCTTGACCATGTAGACACCCAGGAACATGGTGGTCACTGCAACCAAGGACATACCGGTTGGGTTTCAACTGACATATTTACATGAAATCCGGCATATAGATACATTCAAACTGCGATCACAAGGTGCATTTGATAACTTTGGCAAAGTAGAATTGTTTATTTCGTATAAACTAATGCCATCAGACAGTTATAGAGGCTTGAACCAGTCACAGTTTCGGGGTCAAGCGGATTGAATGAAACACTGACCTCCGCACGCGTGACCTAAGGTTCCAACAGAGAAGTGCAACCAGTTGAATATTTGTCTCTTTGGGTGATCGGGGTGACATCTACCGGCGGCGATCAGAGGCTGTGTATAAAGAACGCCTTTCAAACAGTTATCAGGACCGATCACTCTTTACAGCCTTACGATGTGCGGACATTGCGGACACAGCGGGACGTACACCTAGGCTACACTGTAGCGTTGGCACATTGCAGCTATATGCACTGGTACATTGCAGCTGTATGCACTGGTACATTGTAGCTGTATGCACTGGCACATTGTAGCTATATGCACTGGTACATTGTAGCTATATGCACTGGTACATTGCAGCTATATGCACTGGTACATTGCAGCTGTATGCACTGGCACATTGCAGCTATATGCACTGGTACATTGCAGATACATGCACTGGTACATTGCAGCTATATGCACTGGTACATTGCAGCTATATGCACTGGTACATTGCAGCTTAATTAGTATATTGGAACTTCACATATTGCAGCTGATTACAATTGGTCGATTGCAGCTGCGACATTACAGCTGGTACATTATAACTGGTACATTACAGCTGGTACCTTACAGCTCGTACATTACAGCTGGTACATTACAGCAGTATCATTAGAGCTGATAAATTACAGTTGGTACATTACAGTTGGTACATTACGGTTGGTATATTACAATTGGTACATTACAGTTAGTACATTACAATTGGTACATGACAGTTGGTAATTACAGTTGGTACATTACAGTTGGTAATTACAGTTGGTACATTACAGTTGGTACATTACAGTTGGTACATTACAGTTAGTACATTACAATTGGTATATTACAGTTGGTACATTACAGTTGGTACATTACAGTTGGTAATTACAGTTGGTACATTACAGTTGGTACATTACAGTTGGTACATTACAGTTGGTACATTACAGTTGGTACATTACATTTGGTACATTACAGTTGGTACTTACGTTGGCGTATACCAGACACAGCGTTAGGATACCCATCGCTGGGTGAGCCACAGCGGGACCCGAGGCGAACTGAAAGACAGCACAGCCATCGTCAGCAGGGGCACGTGAGAACGGAAAGACAACACAACCACCGTCAACAGGGGCACGTGAGAACGGAAAGACAACACAACCACCGTCAACAGAAGCACGTGAGAACGGAAAGACAACACAACCACCGTCAACAGGGGCACGTGAGAACGGAAAGACAACACATCCACCGTCAACAGGGGCACGTGAGAACGGAAAGATTGTGAGGCATTGCGTTGCACCAAACACATTCATAATATCTAATTGTCGGGTTTGGAGTGTGCGGTGATAGAGCAGCATGGCTTACCCTGAGGTAGCCTCCAGCCTCCACAAAGATGCAGATGAAGCCAGCAGATGTCAGCAGCAGGGCGATGATCATCAGTGGCTGGTGCATCTGTAACAGACATGGATTACTGTCTTAGGAGCCAAAGAATCACAAGGTCTAATGCGCTACCCTGTCGACCACGGCGGCTGCCCCGCTAACAGGGACACGGACCAGCCGCCAGCTAGAGGAACACTGACTAGCCGCCACCAGCCATGTGGTCAAGGGACAGGCAGTGTCTAGGCCACAATGGCGAGACCCGGATGCAAGCTGACGGTGACCATGACAGAAGTCTTACCTGGAACCAGATGGCTTTCCCGCAGCAAGTCTTGTCCGGCCAGACAGACTTGAAGTAGCGAGGCAGCAGGACCGCGAAACTGACACACACCATCCACGAGAAGATCATCAGGATACCTGTTGGAGAGCCGGAAGGAAAGATACAATCCGGATAAAAGGATCATCAGGATCATCAGGATACAGATGAGAGAGCCAAATGGAAAGATCATCAGGATACAGGTGAGAGAGCCAAATGGAAAGATCATCAAGATACAGGTGAGAGAGCCAAATGGAAAGATCATCAAGATACAGGTAAGAGAGTCGGATGGAAAGATCATCAGGATATAGGTGAGAGAGGGGAACTAACTGACCCCCTCCTCCGTGGGTGGCACTCACCATGGGCCTTGACCAGGGGGAACTTACCCCCCTCCTCCGTGGGTGGCACTCACCATGGGCCTTGACCAGGGGAACTAACTGACCCCCTCCTCCGTGGGTGGCACTCACCATGGGCCTTGACCAGGGGAAACTAACTGACCCCCTCCTCTGTGGGTGGCACTCACCATGGGCCTTGACCAGGGGAACTAACTGACCCCCTCCTCCGTGGGTGGCACTCACCATGGGCCTTGACCAGGGGAAACTAACTGACCCCCTCCTCTGTGGGTGGCACTCACCATGGGCCTTGACCAGGGGGAACTGATCCCCTCCTCCGTGGGTGGCACTCATCATGGGCCTTGACCAGGAGGAGCTAACTGACCCCCTCCTCCGTGGGTGTCACTCACCATGGGCCTTGGCCAGGGGGAACTGACCCCCTCCTCTGTGGGTTTCACTTACCATGGGCCTTGACCAGGGGAACTAACTGACCCCCTCCTCCGAGGGTGGCACTCACTATGGGTCTTGACCAGGAGGAACTTACCCCCTCCTCTGTGGGTGTCACTTACCATGGACCTTGACCAGGGGAACTAACTGACCCCCTCCTCTGTGGGTGTCACTTACCATGGGCCTTGACCAGGGGAAACTTACCCCCTCCTCTGTGGGTGGCACTCACCATGGGCCTTGACCAGGGGGAACTAACTGACCCCCCTCCTCTGTTGGTGGCACTTACCATGGGCCTTGACCAGAGGGAACTAACCCCCTCCTATGTGGGTGTCACTTACCATGGGCCTTGACCAGGGGGAACTGACTCCCCACCTCCGTGGGTGTCACTCACCATGGGCCTTGACCAGGGGGAACTGGGCCACCCCTGTCAGCGTGCTGTAGTCCTCCGAAGCCGTGTTCACCGCCGCGGGCGCCACCACCTGGTCTGTGTGCTGGGTTTTCACTCCTGTCGCCATGGATACAGACAGACTCAGTCACAACAAGTCGTCAAACCCTCGATGCACGAAATAACTCTGATGATAAACTCATTCTAACCACTCTCATACCTCTTGTGATAACTATCATTGTTGGTGGACTTACTTGTTGAAATGCTGGAATAATAATATTAGTAAAGCTTTGAATAATCTTATAATTTACCTCCAAAGGCAACGCCTTTAGCCTGGAGCAGAAACATGTCCTGGTCAAGGTCGTACACCTGGCTGACGTCACGGAGACTGTCGTTTGAGACGCTGATTAGCCGCGTGAAGTGGCACGTGATTCTACCGTCGGCATAGTAACCTTGACTTTGTGACGTCACCAAGCCTAGCTGATGCTGTAACATGATGTCGATTGACAGGTCCGTGTAAAAACCGGCCATTCTTTTCCACCTTTTTAACATCATCAGAACAATGAAAAGGTCCTTGCATATACCGTCCAATAGTTTTCGTTTTTAAAATGATCAGAAGAAAAATGAAAAACAAACCCAACAATCGTTTTTCATTTTTCGTTTGGCGACATAGAAAGCGAAAATTGGTAACAAAGACCGTTTTTCGTTTTTCGTATGTAACATGTAACTATGCAACATTTAGTGAATTTGTGACCTGTCCTTGGCTTTGGTTAAGTAACAGTATAACAATTTGAATAAAACAGTTAAAGCTAAGTTAACTGACGATACGCTCGTTTACCCAGCCCCCGGGTGTGGGTTCGGACCACCACACCACTTTTTGTACTGAACCCCCATTTTTTTGTCCTTTTTCATTCACTCAGTTACTCGATTTTCGAACCTAACCAAAGCGGCCTCCCCGTTTTTAATAATGCTAGATCCGCACCTGCTAAACCTTCTCTAAAACACATGCTCGCTGATAATTAAGAAAGAGAGAATGATTATTACCAACAGATCTGCGTACATCCCTCGCAAGCTATTTTATGACTAGCCGGGCCAAGCCTAGAACATCGCCTTATGAATGAATATAACAAGGCAAGGTATATCGGTCACTAGTAACACATTTTGATTCGGATTTGATTCGATGCAGCTCACCTGTGATAACACCTCGTTCCCCTTGAAGCCGTTGTTGTCGGTGTTGTATGACATCTGGATCAGGAATGGCTGGTCGGGATCTCCGGTGTAGATGCAGTCCACCACGCTGTCCGAGCCCTGCAGACAAAGCAAAGCAGACACCATATGTACGTAGGCTACCATTGGAAAGATACGTTTAGGCGCTGAACATGTAAAATGCCGACCACCCCCCTTGCTCCGAATAGGGCCTACAAAGAGACGCAATTTGCACACTTTTCCCTTTATTTTAAAGGGAATGAAGACTGAGTTCGTTCAGAAACCCCCAGAATGACACACTACAGCAAGACAATTACTTTTCTGAGATATGTTGTTTGTGTTCGGCTCATAAGCCAATAGCCATGGTATGGCCTTTCGCTTCCTAAATTAATGACAGTAATCAGTACTCTGGGGTGTCGTAGCCGTGGTTATGACCAGGGGCGAATGTCGAGGGAGGCGGGGGGGGGGGGGTATGGTGGCAACCGTATGGAGGCACAATGCCGTTTTCTATGCATTATCAAGCAATTAATGCGTCCGTCCAGGTGAAAGCGGAAGTAAATGACATCACCATAGCTTACCGTAGAATTGTCATAGGAGTTAGCTCACATCCACGACCATTGCTTACCATAGTTGTCATGGGAGTTAACTCACATCCACGACCATTGCTTACCATAGTTGTCATAGAAGTTAGCTCACACCCACGACCATTGCTTACCATGGAGTTGTCATGCGAGTTAGTTCACATACACGACCATTGCTTACCATAGAGTTGTCATGAGAGTTAGCTCACATCCACGTCCATTGCTTACCATAGAGTTGTCATGGGAGTTAGCCCACACCCACGACCATTGCTTACCATGGAGTTGTCATAGGAGTTAGTTCACATCCACGACCATTGCTTATCATGGAGTTGTCATGGGAGTTAGCTCACATCCACGACCATTGCTTACCATAAAGTTGTCATGGGAGTTAGCTCACATCCACGACCATTGCTTACCATAGTTGTCATGGGAGTTAGCTCACACCCACGACCATTGCTTACCATGGAGTTGTCATAGGAGTTAGTTCACACCCACGACCATTGCTTACCATAGTTGTCATGGGAGGTAGCTCACACCCACGACCATTGCTTACCATGGAGTTGTCATGGGAGTTAGCTCGCACCGACGACCATTGCTTACCATGGAGTTGTCATGGAAGTGAGCTCACCTCCACGACCATTGCTTACCATGGAGTTGTCATGGAAGTGAGCTCACATCCACGACCATTGCTTACTATGGAGTTGTCATGGAAGTGAGCTCACATCCACGACCATTGCTTACCATAGAGTTGTCATAGGAGAAGCCGAGCGCCAGGTAGTTGTGGTCGCCTGTCAGGGTGGCCTGGGTTTGGAAGTCTACGGTATCGGGACCACTGCGCCGCCACGTGACCAGGAAGTCACATGACATGTCTGTACCGCAGTCTCCTGGAACCTTGTAGCAACCCTTGGAGACGCCGCACGTGCTCACGTCTACTTCCGGCAGGGGATCCTGGGTCAGGGAAGCAGCATCGTCATTATCGGAGAACCAGACTAGTTATTATCGGGGAACCAGCCTAGTTATTATAGGTGAACCTTATTATAGGCATCCTTATCGGGGAACTAGCATCATCATTGTCCGGGAACCAGCCATCATTGTCCGGGAACCCAGCCATCATTGTCCGGGAACCCAGCCATCATTGTCCGGGAACCCAGCCATCATTCAATATGTTGTCCTAAAGCAAGAAGCTTTTCTCAGCTTGACATATCTATCGCTGCCGTCGGTCATCAGCAGAACGTTTTATTACTTAACATTCTTGTAGATTTATAGTCGACTGTCTCTTACATTTATTACGTTACTCGTTATAGGGCTTAGATAGGGGCCCTGACCTGGGTAACGGGCGCCACGGTACCCTCCGAGGCCTGGGGCGGCAGGGTACCAGACAGGTTCATGCCCCGTACTACAGGGGAAGAGATGTTCGGCCAGTAGGTGAAATACTCCTGGACAATGGTCGCCCTGCAAGACATGGAGGTCCAGGTCTCAGCGTGTACCGGGGTGTAGTATTGAATCTAAAGTCACCACAAGGCCCAACACACGGAGATACATCTTTTACATAGGCGTAGGAAGATTGTTGCGATTGGGGGAGGTGGGGTACAACCAATGTGTACCAGGGGCGTGTGCAGGAATTCTTGAAAGGAGGGGTGGGGAGGGGGGGGGGGGCACAACAGAGAGGGCAGACAAACATCAAAAACGTAGGGGTCTGAATGGGAAGGCGGGGCACATAATTTGAAAACATTGGGGGGGGGGGGTGCACAGATATATCCTAGATCTGACGGGAGAGGCACGTGCCCCCTGATCATGTGCCCTTCCTGGACACACCCATGCGTTCGGGGTCGAACACTTTTCGTTCGGTCATAGTTTGCAAGTCGGTAAATCACGTATTTAATACCTCAGCAGGGGCGTGTGCAGGAATTCTTGAAAGGCGGGAGGGAACAATAAATTGTTCCACAATAACATACAAAAATTTGTGTAAAAGCCAGAGGAAGGCGACCGTGGTGCACAGAATTTGAAAGGGGGAGGGGAGGGGGTAAGGTATACCTTGGGGTCTGAAAGGAAAGAGGGGGGGGGGCCCATACCCCCTGTGCCCTCCCCCAACCCCTGGCGAGGTGGCACAGAATGGGAAACGCGGGGGTCCACATATATATTTTATGGTCTGAAGGGGGGGGGGGGGGGGGGTCGTGCACGTGTGGCACGTGCCCCCCACCCCCTGACACGCCGATGCTCATGAATATAACGCTATTTATATGGATATACCCCGCCAAAATAACACTGAATTGCATATAGTCTACCGCTTTATTGCAGTTTTAGGTTCTGCAGATTCTAACGTTACGCAACTAGGCCTAATGTTAGTGACAATTAAGACGTGCCCTGGTTGCCCCCCCCCCTCCCGGTTCCTCCGCCTATGCTTTATTAATGATTAATGGTGAATCTAGTCACTTGAAAGTCACTTCAAGGCACAACACATGGAGAGACATCGTTTATTAATGATCATAAAGTAATGGAAATGAGTGACGCTCACCTGAACATGACGTCCCCCGCATTCTCCAGAGGGGCGTGCCAAGTTATGTTCAATGTGTTCTTGCCGTTTGAATTGCTGTGAGAAAGCGTTTTGCCCTGAAGATGAAATAAAATACAAATAGTTACTACACATAATGTAAAGCCATGCATACAATCTTTAAACATCTGAAACTGTTTAAAATTTATTCAAATGCAGGAATTATATGTATTAATGTACGGATAAATGCTATATCCTGTTTGGCCATTACAGATGAGTACACATATGATATAACATGTGTCAAAATGAAGTGCGAACATGCAATATAAACACGTTGATATAAAAACAATGAATCTTAACGATGGGCGATAAAAGGGTATCTGGCGATACATAGCAAGGGTTTCTCACCCCGAATGGTTCACAGTTCTGTCTGGTCCCCGGTAGCGTGTCGAACTCTCCAACCTTGGCACCAGTGAAGTTAACTCTCGCCTGCAGGATAAAGCCTTTAAAATTTGGGGTCCCGTTTGTTGTCCTGATAAACACTGCCAAACAAAGAAAAGGCAACCGTTAAACACTGCCAAACATACAAAAGGCAACCGTTAAACACTGCCAAACATACAAAAGGCAACCGTTAAACACTGCCAAACATACAAGAGGCAACCGTTTGTCAATATCACCATGTGATGGTTAAGCAGAATCAGCCGTTAACAAAAATAGACAGGATAACAACTGAAACAATTAAAGGGTAAATACAAACATTATACCAGAATTAGATGACTTCAGTCTGAAGTAGAGTTGTATTTGGATTATTAAACAGCTTTAGCAAGTTTAATATAGATGCGAAATCACGCCACCTTGGCATTCGCAACGTGTTTGATGCTACTTGGTGGTGTGCGTGTTTCAATGTGTTTACTGTTACTTGGTGGTGTGCATGTTTCAATGTATTTACTGGTTACTTGGTGGTGTGCATGTTTCAATGTGCTTACTGGTTACTTGGTGGTGTGTGTGTTTCAATGTGTTTGCTGTTACTTGGTGGTGTGCATGTTTCAATGTGTTTACTGGTTACTTGGTGGTATGCATGTTTCAATGTGTTTGCTGTTACTTGGTGGTGTGCGTGTTTCATTTTGTTTGCTGTTACTTGGTGGTGTGCATGTTTCAATGTGTTTGCTGTTACTTGGTGGTGTGTGTGTTTCAATGTGTTTGCTGTTACTTGGTGGCGTGCGTGTTTCATTGTGTTTGCTGTTACTTGGTGGTGTGCGTGTTTCATTGTGTTTGCTGTTACTTGGTGGTGTGCATGTTTCAATGTGTTTGCTGTTACTTGGTGGTGTGCATGTTTCAATGTGTTTGCTGTTACTTGGTTGTTGTGCATGTTTCAATGTGTTTGCTGTTACTTGGTGGTGTGCATGTTTCAATGTGTTTGCTGTTACTTGGTGGTGTGCATGTTTCAATGTGTTTGCTGTTACTTGGTGGTGTGCGTGTTTCATTGTGTTTGCTGTTACTTGGTGGTGTGCATGTTTCAATGTGTTTGCTGTTACTTGGTGGCGTGCGTGTTTCATTGTGTTTACTGGTTACTTGGTGGTGGGCATGTTTCAATGTGTTTGCTGTTACTTGGTGGTGTGCATGTTTCAATGTGTTTGCTGTTACTTGGTGGCGTGCGTGTTTCATTGTGTTTACTGGTTACTTGGTGGTGTGCGTGTTTCAATGTGTTTGCTGTTACTTGGTGGTGTGCATGTTTCAATGTGTTTGCTGTTACTTGGTGGTGTGCATGTTTCAATGTGTTTACTGGTTACTTTGTGGTGTGCATGTTTCAATGTGTTTGCTGGTTACTTGGTGGTGTGCATGTTTCAATGTGTTAATTGGTTACTTGGTGGTGTGCATGTTTCAATGTGTTTACTGGTTACTTGGTGGTGTGCGTGTTTTAATGTGTTTACTGGTTACTTGGTGGTGTGCATGTTTCAATGTGTTTACTGGTTACTTGGTGGTGTGCATGTTTCAATGTGTTTACTGGTTACTTGGTGGTGTGCGTGTTTTAATCTGTATACTGGTTACTTGGTGGTGTGCATGTTTCAATGTGTTTACTGGTTACTTTGTGGTGTGCATGTTTTAATGTGTTTACTGGTTACTTGGTGGTGTGCATGTTTCAACGTGTTTACTGGTTACTTGGTGGTGTGCATGTTTCAATGTGTTTACTAGTTACTTGGTGGTGTGCGTGTTTTAATGTGCTTACTGGTTACTTGGTGGTGTGCGTGCTTCAATGTGTTTACTGGTTACTTGGTGGTGTGTGTGTTTCAATGTATTTGCTGTTACTTGGTGGTGTGCATGTTTCAATGTGTTTACTGGTTACTTGGTGGTATGCATGTTTCAATGTGTTTGCTGTTACTTGGTGGTGTGCGTGTTTCAATGTGTTTGCTGTTACTTGGTGGTGTGCGTGTTTCATTGTGTTTGCTGTTACTTGGTGGTGTGCATGTTTCAATGTGTTTGCTGTTACTTGGTGGCGTGCGTGTTTCATTGTGTTTGCTGTTACTTGGTGGTGTGCGTGTTTCATTGTGTTTGCTGTTACTTGGTGGTGTGCATGTTTCAATGTGTTTGCTGTTACTTGGTTGTGTGCATGTTTCAATGTGTTTGCTGTTACTTGGTGGTGTGCATGTTTCAATGTGTTTGCTGTTACTTGGTGGTGTGCGTGTTTCAATGTGTTTGCTGTTACTTGGTGGTGTGCATGTTTCAATGTGTTTGCTGTTACATGGTGGTGTGCGTGTTTCATTGTGTTTGCTGTTACTTGGTGGTGTGCATGTTTCAATGTGTTTGCTGTTACTTGGTGGCGTGCGTGTTTCATTGTGTTTACTGGTTACTTGGTGGTGTGCGTGTTTCAATGTGTTTGCTGTTACTTGGTGGTGTGCATGTTTCAATGTGTTTACTGGTTACTTGGTGGTGTGCATGTTTCAATGTGTTTGCTGTTACTTGGTGGTGTGCATGTTTCAATGTGTTTACTGGTTACTTTGTGGTGTGCATGTTTCAATGTGTTTGCTGGTTACTTGGTGGTGTGCATGTTTCAATGTGTCAATTGGTTACTTGGTGGTGTGCATGTTTCAATGTGTTTACTGGTTACTTGGTGGTGTGCGTGTTTTAATGTGTTTACTGGTTACTTGGTGGTGTGCATGTTTCAATGTGTTTACTGGTTACTTGGTGGTGTTCATGTTTCAATGTGTTTACTGGTTACTTGGTGGTGTGCGTGTTTTAATGTGTTTACTGGTTACTTGGTGGTGTGCATGTTTCAATGTGTTTACTGGTTACTTTGTGGTGTGCATGTTTCAATGTGTTTACTGGTTACTTGGTGGTGTGCATGTTTCAACGTGTTTACTGGTTACTTGGTGGTGTGCATGTTTCAATGTGTTTACTGGTTACTTGGTGGTGTGCGTGTTTTAATGTGTTTACTGGTTACTTGGTGGTGTGCATGTTTCAATGTGTTTACTGGTTACTTGGGTGCCATAGAGAGACACGTACCTTGGAGAGAGTCTACAGACACGTACCATAGAGAGAGTCCCCAGACACGTACCTTGGAGAGAGTCCCCAGACACGTACCTTGGAGAGAGTCCCCAGACACGTACCATAGAGAGAGTCTCCAGACACGAACCTTGGAGAGAGTCCCCAGACACGTACCTTGGAGAGAGTCCCCAGACACGTACCATAGAGAGAGTCCCCAGACACGCACCTTGGATCGAGTCCCCAGACACGTACCTTGGAGAGAGTCTACAGACACGTACCTTGGAGAGAGTCCTGAGACACATACCATAGAGAGAGCCCCCGAGACACTACCTTGGAGAGAGTCCCCAGACACGTACCTTGGAGAGAGTCCCAAGACACGTACCTTGGGGAGAGTCCCCAGACACGCACCTTGGAGAGACTCTCCAAGCAAGCACCTTGGAGAGACTCCCCAGACACGCACCTTGGAGAGACTCCCCAGACACGTACCTTGGAGAGAGTCCCCAAAAAGGTACCTTGGAGAGAGTCTCCAGAAAGGTACCTTGGATAGAGTCCCCAGACAGGTACCATAGAGAGAGTCCCCAGACACATACCTTGGATAGAGTCCCCAGACACGTACCTTGGAGAGAGTCTACAGACACGTACCCTAGAGAGAGTCCCCAGACATGTACCTTGGAGAGAGTCCCCAGACACGTACCTTGGAGAGTGTCCCTAGACACGTACCTTGGAGAGAGTCTACAGACACGTACCTTGGAGAGAGTCTACAGACACGTACCATGGAGAGAGTCTACAGACACGTACCTTGGAGAGAGTCCCCAGACACGTACCTTGGAGAGAGTCCCCAGACACGTGCCTTGGAGAGAGTCCCCAGACACGTACCATGGAGAGAGTTTCCAGACACGCACCTTGGAGAGTGTCCCTAGACACGTACCATAGAGAGAGTCCCCAGACACGTACCTTGGAGAGAGTCCCAAGGCATGTGCCATAGAGAGAGTCCCCAGACACGTACCTTGGAGAGCGTCTACAGACAGAAACTTGTTTTCTAATGTATCAAATGCGCTTGCTACTGTTTGCACTGAAGTCTCACGTTTCATGCATTCTTCGTCCTTGATAACGAACCTCACTATAATGCCGTTCCCTGTACTTTGGGAATTACTTCAGACGCCACTGAACGTCATGGAGTCAGTGACTATATGTTAGAATGTGTTTTTGACATTGTAGTTTTGTTTTGTATTTCTTGCGTATTTCTTTCGCAAAACGGACGTCATGTAAACATGTTTTCAACCTCATCATTAATGAAGTTGTGTGGAACACTGACCAAAGCTGATTCAAACTCTCCTGAAACTTAGTATAAGGAAGTCTGTGCATACCTTTATCCTTGGAAAACGCAACTTGGTAACTTGCTTAAATTGTCTGCATTTTCATACTTTGGCGGCCATTTTGGACGCCATCTTGTATGTCCGGACTACTTTTTATCTAATAGAATTTGTTAATTACATTTATCTGTTGTTAGTTTCCTTTTCACATGAACGATACTTCTAACGAACAGTCCTGGTGACTTCGCCCATCGCCGTTATCACGATTTTTTCATAATGCGTTTCCACCCCCAATATGATGTAATGTAAAATAATGACCAAAGTTGTTGTCCCACACTCCTAAAACTTAGTTTTTTGAACTCTACGTATGCGTTTACCCCTGTGTACACCCTTTCTGGTTAGAAATGTCACAAAATAACTCCGCCAAGGAAAACAAACCCTGGTAATATGTTAAAATTTCATGTATTTTCAAACTTTGGCGGCCATTTTGGACGCCATCTTGGACTTTGTGACAGATATTTATTTTCTAAATGGACTACAAACATACCTCGCTTAAATTGTTTCAACAATTTTACACTTTCGCCACCCCATGTTTGGGTAACGCTGTTCCGAATTAATTCAATTGAAATATAAAATAAAGCCGCCATCTTGGGCGCCATCTTGAATTGCGCAATAACGGACCACGGGATTTTTGTAAGACTCGCGTCTTGTAAGACTCGCGGTAAGTCCCTAGACACGTACCTTGGAGAGAGTCTGCAGACACGTACCTTGGAGAGAGTCTACAGACACGTACCTTGGAGAGAAGTCTACAGACACGTACCTTGGAGAGAGTCTACAGACACGTACCTTGGAGAGAGTCTACAGACATGTACCTTGGAGAGAGTCTACAGACACGTACCTTGGAGAGTCTACAGATACGCACATTGGAGAGAGTCCCCAGACACGTACCTTGGAGAGAGTCCCCAGACACGTACCATAGAGAGAGTCCCCAGACACGCACCTTGGATAGAGTCCCCAGACACGTACCATAGAGAGAGTCCCCAGACACGTACCTTGGAGAGAGTCTACAGACACGTACCCTGGAGAGAGTCCCCAGACACGTACCTTGGATAGAGTCCCCAGACACGTACCTTGGAGAGAGTCTACAGACACGTACCCTGGAGAGAGTCCCCAGACACGTACCTTGGAGAGAGTCTACAGACATGTACCTTGGAGAGAGTCTACAGACACGTACCTTGGAGAGTCTACAGATACGCACATTGGAGAGAGTCCCCAGACACGTACCTTGGAGAGAGTCCCCAGACACGTACCATAGAGAGAGTCCCCAGACACGCACCTTGGATAGAGTCCCCAGACACGTACCATAGAGAGAGTCCCCAGACACGTACCTTGGAGAGAGTCTACAGACACGTACCCTGGAGAGAGTCCCCAGACACGTACCTTGGATAGAGTCCCCAGACACGTACCTTGGAGAGAGTCTACAGACACGTACCCTGGAGAGAGTCCCCAGACACGTACCTTGGAGAGAGTCTACAGACAGGTACCTTGGAGAGAGTCTACAGACACGTACCTTGGAGAGAGTCTACAGACACGTACCTTGGAGAAAGTCTACAGACACGTACCTTGGAGAGAGTCTACAGACACGTACCTTGGAGAGTCTACAGACACGCACCTTGGAGAGAGTCCCCAGACACGTACCTTGGAGAGAGTCCCCAGACACGTACCTTGGATAGAGTCCCCAGACACGTACCTTGGAGAGAGTCTACAGACACGTACCCTGGAGAGAGTCCCCAGACACGTACCTTGGAGAGAGTCTACAGACAGGTACCTTGGAGAGAGTCTACAGACACGTACCCTGGAGATAGTCCCCAGACACGTACCTTGGAGAGAGTCCCCAGACACGCACCTTGGATAGAGTCCCCAGACACGTACCATAGAGAGAGTCCCCAGACACGTGCCATAGAGAGAGTCCCCAGACACGTACCTTGGAGAGAGTCTACAGACACGTACCATAGAGAGAGTCCCCAGGCACGTACCTTGGAGAGAGTCCCCAGACACGTACCTTGGAGAGAGTCTACAGACACGTACCTTGGAGAGAGTCCCTAGACACGTACCTTGGAGAGAGTCCCCAGACACGTACCTTGGAGAGATTCTTCAGACACGTACCTTAGAGTCCCCAGACACGTACCTTGGAGAGAGTCCCCAGACACGTACCTTGGGGAGAGTCCCCAGACACGTATCTTGAAGAGAGTCCCCAGACACGTACCTTGGAGAGAGTCCCCAGACACGTACCTTGGAGAGAGTCCCCAGACACGTACCTTGGAGAGAGTCTACAGACATGTACCTTAGAGAGAGTCCCCAGACACGTACCTTGGAGAGAGTCCCCAGAAAGGTACCTTGGAGAGAGTCCCCAGACACGTACCTTGAAGAGAGTCCCCAGACACGTACCTTGGAGAGAGTCCCCAGACACGTACCTTTGAGAGAGTCCCTAGACACGTACCTTGGAGAGAGTCCCCAGACACGTACCTTGGAGAGAGTCCCCAGACACGTACCTTGGAGAGAGTCCCCGGGTTCGTAGTAGTCGCGGCTCAGTTCGATGACGTAGGGTGACGGGGTGCTCTGGGGAAGGGTCAGGTGACCAGCCGGCCAGAACCACTCGCAGGCCTGGGTGAAGTTGTTGAAGCTGGCGCTGGAGTACGCGTCCACCGTCAGAGAGAACTGGGCGACCAGCAACAAGCCAATGAGCTGGCAGAGCGGTGGCTGGCGCCTCCCGGCGACAGGGCGTGTGGCCGCCACGGATGTCCTGCCTGACATCTTCAACATGCCGCCTGCAAGCATCACGATGTGGAAGCCGTCCCTGGGGTTATGGTTATGATGTCAACCAATCACGATGTGAAGTCAATCCCAGACCCTCTGATATCAACCAATCACGGTGAAGTCAATCCCAGACCATCTGAAGTCAACCAATCACGGCGAAGTCAATCCCAGACCCTTTGATATCAACCAATCACGGTAAAGTCAATCCCAGACCCTCTGATATCAACCAATCACGGTGAAGTCAATCCCAGACCCTCTGATATCAACCAATCACGGCGAAGTCAATCCCAGACCCTCTGATATCAACCAATCGCGGCGAAGTCAATCCCAGACCATCTGAAGTCAACCAATCACGGCGAAGTCAATCCCAGACCCTTTGATATCAACCAATCACGGTAAAGTCAATCCCAGACCCTCTGATATCAACCAATCACGGTGAAGTCAATCCCAGACCCTCTGATATCAACCAATCACGGCGAAGTCAATCCCAGACCCTCTGATATCAACCAATCGCGGCGAAGTCAATCCCAGACCCTCTAATATCAACCAATCACGGCGAAATCAATCCCAGACCCTCTGATATCAACCAATCACGGTGAAGTCAATCCCAGACCCTCTGATATCAACCAATCACGGCGAAGTCAATCCCAGACCCTCTGATATCAACCAATCGCGGCGAAGTCAATCCCAGACCCTCTAATATCAACCAATCACGGTGAAATCAATCCCAGACCCTCTGATATCAACCAATCACGGTGAAGTCAATCCCAGACCCTCTGATATCAACCAATCACGGTGAAGTCAATCCCAGACCCTCTGAAGTCAAGCTGTGCAGTGAGTGCCACACGTTCTGAAGCCAATCAGTGTGAAGCCAATCACTGTGTGCAGCCAATCACTGTGTGAAGCCAATCACTGTGTGAAGCCAATCACTGTGTAAAGCCAATCATTGTGTGAAGGTAATCACTATGTGAAGCCAATCACTGTGTGAAGCCAATCACTGTGTGAAGCCAATCGCTGTGTGAAGCCAATCACTGTGTGAAGTCAATCACTGTGTGAAGTCAATCACTGTGTAGAGCCAATTACTGTGCGAAGCCAATCACTTGGTGAAGCCAATCGTTGTGTGAAGCCAATCACTGTGTGAAGCCAATCATTGTGTGAAGCCAATCATTGCGTGAATCCAATCACTGTGTGAAGCCAATCACTGTGTGGGGCCAATCATTGTGTGAAGCCAATCACTATGTGAAGCCAATCACTGTGTGAAGCCAATCACTGTGTGAAGTCAATCACTAGAAAGGTGCAATCTGCAATAGTAATGGGATATTTTATACCCGAGAATAGCGATATCATTGTCGCTCATAAACATGTAATGTTCTATAGCTGTATGTTGTGTCGTTCTTAGCTATCGTTCAATAGAAACACCGTGGACTGTGGGTAGTGATCGCCAAGGACGGGGCCACTAACACACTCACCTTATTGACGGGGCCACTAACACACTCACCTTATTGACGGGGCCACTAACACACTCACCTTATTGACGGGATCACTAACACACTCACCTTATTGACGAGGCCACTAACACACTCACATAATTGACGGGGCCACTAACACACTCATCTTATTGACGGGGCCACTAACACACTCACCTTATTGACGGGGCCACTAACACACTCACCTTATTGACGGGATCACTAACACACTCACCTTATTGACGGGGACACAAACACACTCACCTTATTGACGGGGCCACTAACACACTCACCTTATTGACGGGGCCACTAACACACTCATCTTATTGACGGGATCACTAACACACTCACCTTATTGACGGGGACACTAACACACTCACCTTATTGACGGGGCCACTAACACACTCACCTTATTGACGGGGCCACTAACACACTCATCTTATTGACGGGATCACTAACATACTCACCTTATTGACGGGGCCACTAACACACTCACCTTATTGACGGGATCACTAACATACTCACCTTATGGACGGGACCACTAACACACACACCTTATTGACGGGGTCACTAACACACTCACCTTATTGGCGGGGCCACTAACACACTCACCTTATTGACGGGGTAACTAACACACAGACCTTACTGACGGGATCACTAACACACTCACCTTATTGACGGGGTCACTAACACACTCACCTTATTGACCGGGCCACTAACACACTCACATTATTGACGGGGCCACTAACACGCTCACCTTATTGACGGGGTCCCTAACACACTCACCTTATTGACGGGGTCACTAACACACTCACCTTATTGACGGGGCCACTAACACACTCACCTTATTGACGGGGTCACTAACACACTCACCTTTTTGACGGGACCACTAACACACTCACCTTATTGACGGGGCCACTAACACACTCACCTTATTGACGGGGCCACTAATACACTCACCGTATTGACGGGGCCACTAACACACTCACCTTATTGACGGGGCCACTAACACACTCACCTTATTGACGGGGTCACTAACACACTCACGTTATTGACGGGGTAACTAACACACTCACCTTATTGACGGGGCCACTAACACACTCACTTTATTGACGGGGTAACTAACACACTCACCTTATTGACGGGGCCACTAACACACTCACCTTATTGACGGGGCCACTAACACACTCACCTTATTGACGGGGCCACTAACACACTCACCTTATTGACGGGGCCACTAACACACTCACCTTATTGACGGGGTCACTAACACACTCACGTTATTGACGGGTAACTAACACACTCACCTTATTGACGGGGCCACTAACACACTCACTTTATTGACGGGGCTACTAACACACTCACCTTATTGACGGGGTCACTAACACACAGGCCTTATTGACGGGATCACTAACACACTCACTTTATTGACGGGGACACTAACACACTTACCTTATTGACGGGGCCACTAACACACTCACCTTATTGACGGGGCCACTAACACACTCACCTTATTGACGGGATCACCAACATACTCACCTTATTGACGGGGCCACTAACACACTCATCTTATTGACGGGGCCACTAACACACTCACGTTATTGACGGGGCCACTAACACACTCACCTTATTGACGGGGTAACTAACACACAGACCTTGCTGACGGGATCACTAACACACTCACCTTATTGACGGGGTCACTAACACACTCACCTTATTGACGGGGCCACTAACATACTCACCTTTTTGACGGGGCCACTAACACACTCACCTTATTGACGGGGTCACTAACACTCACCTTATTGACGGGGCCACTAACACACTCACCTTATTGACGGGGCCACTAACACACTCACCTTGTTGACGGGGCCACTAACACACTCACCTTATTGACGGGATCACTAACACACTCACCTTATTGACGGGGCCACCAACACACTCACCTTATTGACAGGATCACTAACACACTCACCTTATTGACGGGGTGACTAACACACAGACCTTGCTGACGGGATCACTAACACACTCACCTTATTGACGGGGCCACTAACACACTCACCTTATTGACGGGGCCACTAACACACACACCTTATTGACGGGGCCACTAACACACGGTATTCCGGGTGTATTGCTGTAACTACGAAGCAGTCCTGTGATCCCAGACCATCAAGTCATTGACAACACTGATCGGGAACAGCCGAGTCATGGAGCTATAGCGGTTACCGGGGGGGGGGGGGGGGCACAGGGTTATTACCTCATCACGGAATACCCAGGTAATAGTGAGCTGCAGCACTGGTGTCAGTGGGTTCCCGTCCCGAGATATGGGCAAGATATGGGCAAGATATGGGCAAGATATCAGTACGATATTGACTCACATCCGTAGGTCAGGTCAGGTCAGCCCTGACCAACCGCACCCCACCCCGGCTTACCCCACCCGAGGCTGCCCCCCCCCCCAACCCCCGGACCAAGGTCTATATCGATACTGCCATCCAGGTAAGAATCTGCCTGATCACGGTACAAAGGGTGGTCACCTGAGCAGCCCCCTCCCCTCCCCCGCCGCCGTCCCTCCCTTCACCCCCCCCCCCCCCACACCCATGTCCCGGCGGTGGAGGGTCAGCGCGGTCAGTGATCTCTGGAAACAACGTCGGTTCAGTCGGTACCACCCTGCAACATGGTGTCAAACGGCGGATAACTACTTATTTCAAGCGCCATTGCTTACATCATGCTGCCGTCACGTTGACGTCACGCTCTCGTCACGTGGTCTCAAGGAGAGCTACGTTGTCCTGGAGAACAATTGGTGTGCTTTGACGGCCGCGTGCCTTGATACTGAGGCCCGGATGTAAGGCATCCAGGTGTATCAGATGGTAGTCAGGCGTACCAAAAACTCAATCCGTGACCAAAAACATTAAACCTACCAGATACCACACAAGGCTTCGCCCAATGACTCAGTCTGTGACCCAAACCATTGAACCTAAACAAAAAGTGATTGGCATCCAGGAATTCTTGGAGATTCGGATTCCACAATTTACTGCGATCCGTTATAACAGTCTGCGAATTCCTCGATATTCACGATATCACCATTTAGGCGTTTTTCTGCGCCCAGCTTTAAAATGTCCCAGTCTTGGAGATTTGATGCTCTCCCTAATTCTTGGGGATTCGCGATTCAGAGGGCTATTCCCCCCCCCCCCCACTTGCTGCTGTATTGACTTGATCCCAATGTTACCAAATGGACGTTGGACGAAACCCCGGGATATAACAGACTCCCTAGGTGGTCATGTTTTCATGGAGATGCCACGGCCTCTGTTATTTGTCACTTCTAAAATGTGGCGTATAATATTACATCATTAGACCCGACACCAGATGCACCCTCCCTGTGTAAAGAAGTCGACGTTAGGTCGAAGCCATTTTCTGCAAGTCACGGTGACTAGTGGCAACGTCAGCACTTTTAAGGTCATACGACTAGGTACGGAAATATGTGACTATACGCAACATGAATGCATTTAGCACTTGAACACCGGTTCGCTGACTGACGGTGGTGCATCCGAGTGCGACGAGTGAGATAATTAGGTCGTAAAAATACCTTCTCTTATATACCAAGTTACCCCGTACTATCATTGTCAGCGGTTTGTACGCATATTTGCATATTAACTTTACACCCTCTTCCCCAATTGGGCCGCACGTGCGATTAATTACTATAGAGATAAAAAGGAATATCAGAGCCATAAAAGGAAACAGTGTAAAACGAGTAGGGAGGGGATGCTGACTGGGAAGGCGGTATATATAGCGACGAACACGACACACACCGGGACCCCGACCAAGACACACATCGAGACCCCCGCCAAGACACACACCGGGACCCCCACCAAGACATACACCGGGACCCCCACCAAGACACACACCGGGCCCCCCGCCAAGACACACACCGGGACCCCCACCAAGACACACACCGGGCCCCCCGCCAAGACACACACCGGGACCCCCACCAAGACACACACCGGGCCCCCCCGCCAAGACACACACCGGGACCCCCACCAAGACACACACCGGGCCCCCCGCCAAGACACACACCGGGACCCCCACCAAGACACACACCGGGCCCCCCGCCAAGACACACACCGGGACCCCCGCCAAGACACACACCGGGACCCCCACCAAGACACACAACGGGACCCCCACCAAGACACACACCGGAACCCCCACCAAGACACACACCGGGACCCCCACCAAGACACACACCGGGACCCCCACCAAGACACACACCGGGACCCCCACCAAGACACACACCGGGACCCCCACCAAGACACACACCGGGACCCCCACCAAGACACACACCGGGACCCCCACCAAGACACACACCGGGCCCCCCGCCAAGACACACACCGGGACCCCCACCAAGACACACACCGGGATCCCCACCAAGACACACACCGGGACCCCCACCAAGACACACACCGGGACCCCCACCAAGACACACACCGGGACCCCCGCCAAGACACACACCGGGACCCCCACCAAGACACACACCGGGACCCCCACCAAGACACACACCGGGACCCCCGCCAAGACACACACCGGGACCCCCACCAAGACACACACCGGGACCCCCGCCAAGACAAACACCGGGACCCCCACCAAGACACACACCGGGACCCCCGCCAAGACACACACCGGGCCCCCCGCCAAGACACACACCGGGACCCCCGCCAAGACACACACCGGGACCCCCACCAAGACACACACCGGGCCCCCCGCCAAGACACACACCGGGACCCCCGCCAAGACACACACCGGGACCCCCGCCAAGACACACACCGGGACCCCCACCAAGACACACACCGGGACCCCCACCAAGACACACACCGGGACCCCCGCCAAGACACACACCGGGACCCCCACCAAGACACACACCGGGACCCCCGCCAAGACACACACCGGGACCCCCACCAAGACACACACCGGGACCCCCGCCAAGACACACACCGGGACCCCCACCAAGACACACACCGGGACCCCCACCAAGACACACACCGGGACCCCCACCAAGACACACACCGGGACCCCCGCCAAGACACACACCGGGACCCCCGCCAAGACACACACCGGGACCCCCGCCAAGACACACACCGGGCCCCCCGCCAAGACACACACCGGGACCCCCACCAAGACACACACCGGGCCCCCCGCCAAGACACACACCGGGACCCCCCGCCAAGACACACACCGGGACCCCCACCAAGACACACACCGGGACCCCCACCAAGACACACACCGGGACCCCCACCAAGACACACACCGGGACCCCCGCCAAGACCCACACCGGGACCCCCACCAAGACACACACCGGGACCCCCGCCAAGACACACACCGGGACCCCCACCAAGACACACACCGGGACCCCCACCAAGACACACACCGGGACCCCCACCAAGACACACACCGGGACCCCCACCAAGACACACACCGGGCCCCCGCCAAGACACACACCGGGACCCCCACCAAGACACACACCGGGACCCCCACCAAGACACACACCGGGACCCCCGCCAAGACACACACCGGGACCCCCACCAAGACACACACCGGGACCCCCGCCAAGACACACACCGGGACCCCCACCAAGACACACACCGGGACCCCCGCCAAGACACACACCGGGACCCCCGCCAAGACACACACCGGGACCCCCACCAAGACACACACCGGGACCCCCACCAAGACACACACCGGGACCCCCACCAAGACACACACCGGGACCCCCATCAAGACACACACCGGGCCCCCGCCAAGACACACACCGGGACCTCCACCAAGACACACATCGAGACCTCCGCCAAGACACACACCGGGACCCCCACCAAGACACACACCGGGACCCCCACCAAGACACACACCGGGACCCCCACCAAGACACACACCGGGCCCCCGCCAAGACACACACCGGGACCCCCACCAAGACACACATCGGGACCCCCACCAAGACACACACCGGGACCCCCACCAAGACACACACCGGGACCCCCACCAAGACACACACCGGGACCCCCACCAAGACACACACCGGGACCCCCACCAAGACACACACCGGGACCCCGCCAAGACACACACCGGGACCTCCACCAAGACACACATCGAGACCTCCGCCAAGACACACACCGGGACCCCCACCAAGACACACACCGGGACCCCCACCAAGACACACACCGGGCCCCCGCCAAGACACACACCGGGACCCCCACCAAGACACACATCGGGACCCCCACCAAGACACACACCGGGACCCCCACCAAGACACACACCGGGCCCCCCACCAAGACACACACCGGGACCCCCGCCAAGACACACACCGGGACCCCCGCCAAGACACACACCGGGACCCCCACCAAGACACACACCGGGACCCCCACCAAGACACACACCGGGACCCCCACCAAGACACACACCGGGACCCCCATCAAGACACACACCGGGCCCCCGCCAAGACACACACCGGGACCTCCACCAAGACACACATCGAGACCTCCGCCAAGACACACACCGGGACCCCCACCAAGACACACACCGGGACCCCCACCAAGACACACACCGGGACCCCCACCAAGACACACACCGGGCCCCCGCCAAGACACACACCGGGACCCCCACCAAGACACACATCGGGACCCCCACCAAGACACACACCGGGACCCCCACCAAGACACACACCGGGACCCCCACCAAGACACACACCGGGACCCCCACCAAGACACACACCGGGACCCCCACCAAGACACACACCGGGACCCCGCCAAGACACACACCGGGACCTCCACCAAGACACACATCGAGACCTCCGCCAAGACACACACCGGGACCCCCACCAAGACACACACCGGGACCCCCACCAAGACACACACCGGGCCCCCGCCAAGACACACACCGGGACCCCCACCAAGACACACATCGGGACCCCCACCAAGACACACACCGGGACCCCCACCAAGACACACACCGGGCCCCCCGCCAAGACACACACCGGGACCCCCACCAAGACACACACCGGGACCCCCGCCAAGACACACACCGGGACCCCCACCAAGACACACACCGGGACCCCCACCAAGACACACACCGGGACCCCCACCAAGACACACACCGGGCCCCCCGCCAAGACACACACCGGGAGCCCCACCAAGACACACACCGGGACCCCCGCCAAGACACACACCGGGCCCCCCGCCAAGACACACACCGGGCCCCCCGCCAAGACACACACCGGGACCCCCACCAAGACACACACCGGGACCCCCGCCAAGACACACACCGGGACCCCCACCAAGACACACACCGGGACCCCCACCAAGACACACACCGGGACCCCCACCAAGACACACACCGGGACCTCCACCAAGACACACACCGGGACCCCCACCAAGACACACACCGGGACCCCCACCAAGACACACACCGGGACCCCCACCAAGACACACACCGGGCCCCCCGCCAAGACACACACCGGGACCCAACAAACCAACCGAAATTAATAGCTTGAGAAATGAATCATGTGAATTTCAACTATAGAACTAATAGCTACAATTGGTACAACTACATCACTCTCTCGCTTCGTTTTGAGTGCTCCGCCGCTCGCCGGAAGTAAATAAACTTAGCGTGAGCACTCGCTGCCAGGCGACGTTTGCTGACGTCCGGTGTAGCATGAACTTGTCTGTCGTGATTAGCTGTCCGGCAAATGGCGGGGCATTGAAAACAAAGCGAGAGGTGACAAAAATCGCCAGGGTTACAAGAAAATACACTACCGACCAAAGAAATGACTGTCCGACGAGAGGCATGTACCAGGGCTAAGATAAACCCATCTCGCACTCGACGCAATGCCATATGCATATCCGGAATGATCGTATTAAGTTGTAATTCGCTGATGGATTAAAGTACCCATCGAAATGTACCAGAGGTGTTGCGTTGTCGCACGATCCCGTCAAACCCTGCGCTGCAGGTGAACCTGGAAAACATGAATGTTGGAGAGTAACTCCGGATGGCTCATGCCACCCCGAGGAGTGAACTTTTCACCTGGAGGTGTGTGTGTGTGGGGGGGGGGTGAAACTTCAGGGTCGCCAGTTGGCGCAAGTGCCCCCAGGCAAGCCCGCTTCTCTAGGGGTACAACGGTAACAATGTTAAAATCCTTCGACGTTAGTAGGGAATCGACTGTAGCGTTGTGCCCCTAGAGAAGCGGGCTTGCCTGGGGGCACTTGCGCCAAAGTCGCCAGGTATCTTGGTGACCTCTGAGCTGTCTGTGTTGGCTGAGGATGTTCGTACCCTTGGTTTTTACGCCAGCTGATCGAGGACCCATACTTGGCCATTATTGGATCAAGTCGGCTTGTGAGCATTAATCTCCGGTCAACTGTCAGGTTTGGTCCAAGTACCGACTCACATGTTGCTTGGTGTCGCCGGCAGATGGCAGCACCTATCGCACCCTCCACGTGAAGTTTGATTGTTAAGACTAGGACTGTGGCACTGCTGTCGCTATTACCTACTACAGGAACAGGTACGAGCCCAAGATCTAAGGATGTGTAAGGGAGGTGAGGTGGGGGGGGGGGGGGAGGGGTGGTCACTATACAACCGGAAAGACATCGAGTGGCAACCAGAGCGGGTGGGTGTGGGCCAATGCTGATAATTGTCTGGCGCAATAGCCTGACTCCCTCCCCCCTTATAGCCTGGAGCCACCACTGCTATGTAAACACAGGGCGGGGTTACCATGATTACGGCCCCCTGGGTGGAGGCCTCGAGTAACATGGGTGTCAACACATGTGGCCACACACTGAGGCAGAGCATGATATAGGCGGATATGGCGAAGTGGTTATGACGATACAGCCGAGATTTGGGCAGAAATGGTACTGACTCCTGAAGCGTCGAGACAAGTGCTTGACCTAATGAGCTACGAAATCAACCGAAGCCCTGCCCTAACACTGCGTTATCGGCAGAGGGTAGTACTTGAGTATGCCAAGAGCGAGAACTACTGGGTGTAGTGCTTGACTATGCAAAGAGCGCGATCTACTGGGTGTAGTGCTTGACTATGCCAAGAGCGAGAACTACTGGGTATAGTGCTTGACTATGCAAAGCGCGCGATCTACTGGGTGTAGTGCTTGACTGTGCAAAGAGCGCGATCTACTGGGTGTAGTGCTGGACTATGCCAAGAGCGAGAACTACTGGGTGTAGTGCTTGACTATGCAAAGAGCGCGATCTACTGGGTGTAGTGCTGGACTATGCAAAGAGCGAGAACTACTGGGTGTAGTGCTTGACTATGCAAAGAGCGCGATCTACTGGGTGTAGTGCTGGACTATGAAAAAAGCGAGATTTACTGGTGGTAGTGTTGACTATGCAAAGAGCGAGATCTACTGGGGGTAATGTTGACTATGCAAAGAGCTAGATCTATTGAGGCTAGCACTGGACTATGCAAAGAACGAGATCTGATTATGAATACTCTCCAGTGGCGACACCAGGCGGCGGAAGCCCTGCACTGCGAAAACTGAAATGTTGGTGTTTTACGCCACTTTTGTGCACATGAAGACGAAACTGGGCCAGAAATCTCTCCTGAACTGAACTGGGCGACGTGGGAGTGAGGGGGCGGGGGCCGGGGGCTCCCTTTGCCGGGGGTGGCGAGTACCTGACATGCCGGGGCACACAGGCACGAGGCACTCCACGCTTTGATAGGGTCTCACTAGACCAGTGTTCCGCGCTGTCTATATGTAGCACACATGTAGCCAGGTTTGGATTTGGCGTGGATCGGTACAATTGGGAATCCGGCCTTGACGTCAGCTTGCCGGCGTGGGAATCGAACCCTTCACCATGCGTCACACTGTATCACATGAGATTGTTTTGTCTAATATATTGATAGATACACATAGAATACAACAACTGATAATACATGTGACATAAATGTCGTTACTATATCAACATGCAATTACAGATGGACATCATCGAAAGTATTGATATATATATATTGCGCACACTTAAGACAAAACAACACGTTGGTCAAAACTTAGCTATGCCTCGAGTTGCAGGATAAAAGATGAAAGTTTGGTTGATCTCCTTCCCGTTTCTTCCCGAATATAAATCATTTTTCCTGTGGTACTATACTGTTGATTATCTTATGTTCTAGGTTATCACAATTGTAGACTAATAGTGCATATTTCGGTGAGCGATTAACTTCTTTATCTGACCGTGTGCACCGCCATTCAGACAAGTTAAGTCAAAAGTTGTTCACTGGAAAATATTCTAACAGTATGTTTTCTATAGTTTTTCTTTGAATATAGGACAGTGTCACGACGTGGAATAAAATGATTTAACATATCCTTAATTATAATAATAAAGTTTAATCAGCCATACGTACGATAAATGCAAGTTCAAGAATACACACATATACACACTCCTAACTGCTATTACAGGTAGCCCGACCCTTACTCTCTGTCTAATTCCCAGTTAATTATAAATCGGATATATTGGTCCAATGTTCAGCCCAATATGAACGGAGATGTCTTCGATCATCCGTGACCGAAAACGGAAATATATCCACTGATATTTCAGTGAAAACCATGGCGACGGCGATGACGACCGCGGTGGCGACAACAACGTGGACCGGGATGACGACAAACATGGATGGCAGCATTAGACGCCGGGCCGATGACGATGACGCACTGGCCATGGTACGTGGATGGCCCCCGATGTGATGACGATGACGCACTGGCCATGGTACGTGGATGGCCCCCGATGTGATGACGATGACGCACTGGCCATGGTACGTGGATGGCCCCCGATGTGATGACGATGACGCACTGGCCATGGTACGTGGATAGCCCCCGATGTGATGACGATGACGCACTGGCCATGGTACGTGGATGGCCCCCGATGCGATGACGATGACGCACCGGCCATGGTACGTGGATGGCCCCCGATGTGATGACGATGACGCACTGACCATGGTACGTGGATGGCCCCCGATGTGATGACGATGACGCACTGGCCATGGTACGTGGATGGCCCCGATGTGATGACGATGACGCACTGGCCATGGTACGTGGATGGCCCCCGATGTGATGACGATGACGCACTGGCCATGGTACGTGGATGGCCCCCGATGTGATGACGATGACGCACTGGCCATGGTACGTGGATGGCCCCGATGTGATGACGATGACGCACTGGCCATGGTACGTGGATGGCCCCCGATGTGATGACGATGACGCACTGGCCATGGTACGTGGATGGCCCCCGATGTGATGACGATGACGCACTGGCCATGGTACGTGGATGGCCCCCGATGTGATGACGATGACGCACTGGCCATGGTACGTGGATGGCCCCGATGTGATGACGATGACGCACTGGCCATGGTACGTGGATGGCCCCCGATGTGATGACGATGACGCACTGGCCATGGTACGTGGATGGCCCCCGATGTGATGACGATGACGCACTGGCCATGGTACGTGGATGGCCCCCGATGTGATGACGATGACGCACCGGCCATGGTACGTGGATGGCCCCCGATGTGATGACGATGACGCACTGGCCATGGTACGTGGATGGCCCCCGATGTGATGACGATGACGCACCGGCCATGGTACGTGGATGGCCCCGATGTGATGACGATGACGCACTGGCCATGGTACGTGGATGGCCCCCGATGTGATGACGATGACGCACCGGCCATGGTACGTGGATGGCCCCCGATGTGATGACGATGACGCACCGGCCATGGTACGTGGATGGCCCCGATGTGCGATAAAACCGTCACCAGGCAAATAGGTTGAAGGAACGAGACATCAGCAACGCAGCCATCACTCGTCTTCACAAGATGGATGGAGCAACCGACGGGCTGAGGTGAGCGAGGTGCCTCGTGCCCACTGCAGATAGCTGCTTACACGTAACACGTCACAGTATGGGTGTCATCCTATTGGCTGTCTCCGGACGGTTCTGCTTGTGCTGAAACACTCGACCATTTACACGGACATGGACATCTAAGGATGTGTCCCTTTGAACCCATCACATCCGACTTCCTCGGCGTCGACTGTATTGCTCCCGTCCCTACCTCCTGGCTAGCTGGGCATAGCTGGGTTAATCATAGAGCTACAATCGAACACCACCTCGCGACAACCGAGTCATTGTATCAGGCACAGGTCGCATCTACTTGTAACTGGCTAATCCATATTGCATTAAGTTTGCATTAATTTTTCGTTATGTTACATGAGAAGTAATTTATGAGAAGATGCACGACAAACAGCATCTCGATGTCCCAATGGCGAAAGAACGGGATTTGTTAGCCTCACATCACCGCTTCATGCGGTGTCGGTTGTCATAACGCGCTCCCCAGTCGCTCGACGTGGTATGACGGACATCAGAGTGTCACATCATAACGCCCCGTTGCAGCCTAACTACGGTTCATCTTCAGCTGATTGACATGGAACATGATGTGCAGGTCCTGTTAGTGTGCGGGTTGTGGAGAAAGCCACCTAATCGTTATGTCCACGTTTCGATATATGTTCCAGGAACTGCGCTACCGACTTTTTGTGTTTGAATATTAAGCTTGCTTTTCTTGCCAGGTGCCAGACCTAACCGCGTGAAGTCACTCCTCATGGTACCCGGGAACCTGTCTCGCCGGTCATTGCAGGCATTTATTGATGTGAACGTAATAATTGAGCCATACTAATTGCTAAAGTCCAATTCAAATTAGGCCCATTTATGTGTTCATTTATTGTTTTACCTTTTTACTTGACTAACGTTGACATTTGTAATCAGTGTTAAGTGTAATGATCGGTACGTTATCATTTATCATCGTTTTGCTTATGCATGACACTATTTTACGTGTACCAAATGAATAAAATAATGCAACTATGCAGAAGTTCTCTGCATTTATGGCGGGACACATAAGACGCTTGTCAAGTCTTCACATAATGCCCTTGAGACATCGCTGTCTTCTGGCTCATTGCCGCAGGTCGCTAACACCGGGATGCTAACCAATACTGAGGTTTACCAACGACAAACAAAACAACCACTGACGCCTATATGACAGTAACGTTTACTTGACACTTTCACCAAGATCATTTTTAACAGTGATACCGACATAAATGGTATGATATAAGTAGGCATTATGTGACATTTGATGCAGAGAGCAAGAAACGAAAAATATAAGAAATGTTCATAACCAGGTAGCCACCAACCTGCAAACAGAGGACGGGAGTTATAGCGCACTTGAATACACACCAGAAGACGTTGTGGTCCAGCAACCAGTGCCTATCTACAGGTCGCCATGTGTGCTACAAAATTGTTGCCTAGCAACCAGTGGCTGAAAATTACGACTGACGACTGACGGCCGGCGACTGGCAGCTGACGGCTGACGACTGACGGCTGACGGCTGACAGCTGACGGCTGACGGCTGACGGCTGACGACTGAGGGCTGACAGCTGACGGCTGACGGCTGACGGCTGACGACTGACGGCTGACGGCTGACAGCTGACGGCTGACAACTGACGGCTGAAGATTGACAGCTGACGGCTGAAGATTGACGGCTGACGGCTGAAGACTGACGGCTGACGGCTGACGACTGACGGCTGACGACTGACGGCTGATGACTGACGGCTGATGACTGACGGCTGATGACTGAAGACTGACGGCTGACGGCTGACGGGCTAGTACCCTCGGCCCAAGGGTATGACGAGTGACAGGGCCAGGCCCAGGATGACACAACCATGAGTGATGAGGACCGCCGTCATCGCAGTGGCGTGCTGCAACACAAGTACAGATTGCAGCAATTAAACGTTATTACATGTCACGATGTGTTATAACATGTCACGATGTGTTATTACATGTCACGATGTGTTATTACATGTCACGATGTGTCATTACATCACGACTTGTCATTACAGTGCACTTGTCATTACAGTGCACATGTCAGTACATATCATTACATGTCATTACATATCAGCACATGTCAGTTTATGCCATTTTATGCCAGAGTGGATGGTCTTACAACTATGCTTGTGGAAGGGGGCCGTCTAGGGTGGGTGTTCTTACCGCTATCATGGTGGGGGTGTGCGGGGAGGGGTGGGGAGGAGGGTGCAGGGAAGCTCTCCAAGGTGGGTGGTCTTACCGCTATCATGGTGGGGGTGTGCGGGGCGGGGGGGGGTGCAAGGAAGCTGTCCAAGGTGGGTGGTCTTACCGCTATCATGGTGAGGATGTGCGGGGAGGGGTGGAGAGGAGGGTGCAGGGAAGCTCTCCAAGGTGGGTGGTCTTACCGCTATCATGGTGGGGGTGTGCGGGGAGGGGTGGGGAGGAGGGTGCAGGGAAGCTCTCCAAGGTGGGTGGTCTTACCGCTATCATGGTGGGGGTGTGCGGGGCGGGGGGGGGGGTGCAAGGAAGCTGTCCAAGGTGGGTGGTCTTACCGCTATCATGGTGAGGATGTGCGGGGAGGGGTGGGGAGGAGGGTGCAGGGAAGCTCTCCAAGGTGGGTGGTCTTACCGCTATCATGGTGGGGGTGTGCGGGGAGGGGTGGGGAGGAGGGTGCAGGGAAGCTCTCCAAGGTGGGTGGTCTTACCGCTATCGTGGTGGGGGTGTGCGGGGCGGGGGAGGGGGGTGCAAGGAAGCTGTCCAAGGTGGGTGGTCTTACCGCTATCATGGTGAGGATGTGCGGGGAGGGGTGGGGAGGAGGGTGCAGGGAAGCTCTCCAAGGTGGGTGGTCTTACCGCTATCATGGTTGGGGTGTGCGGGGCGGGGGGGGGGGGTGCAGGGAAGCTGTCCAAGGTGGGTGGTCTTACCGCTATCATGGTGGGGGTGTGCGGGGCGGGGGGGGGTGCAGGGAAGCTAACCAAGGTGGGTGGTCTTACCGCTATCATGGTGGGGGTGTGCGGGGCGGGGGGGTGGGGGGTGCAGGGAAGCTGTCCAAGGTGGGTGGTCTTACCGCTATCATGGTGGGGGTGTGCGGGGCGGGGGGGGGTGCAGGGAAGCTGTCCAAGGTGGGTGGTCTTACCGCTATCATGGTGGGTGTGTGCGGGGCGGGGGGGGGGTGCAGGGAAGCTGTCCAAGGTGGGTGGTCTTACCGCTATCATGGTGGGGGTGTGCGGGGTGGGGAGGAGGGTGCAGGGAAGCTGTCCAAGGTGGGTGGTCTTACCGCTATCATGGTGGGGGTGTGCGGGGCGGGGGGGGGGGGTTGCAGGGAAGCTGTCCAAGGTGGGTGGTCTTACCGCTATCATGGTGGGGGTGTGCGGGGCGGGGGGGGGGGGTGCAGGGAAGCTGTCCAAGGTGGGTGGTCTTACCGCTATCATGGTGGGGGTGTGCGGGGCGGGGGGGGGGGGTGCAGGGAGGCTCTCCAAGGTGGGTGGTCTTACCGCTATCATGGTGAGGATGTGCGGGGTGGGGAGGAGGGTGCAGGGAAGCTGTCCAAGGTGGGTGGTCTTACCGCTATCATGGTGGGGGTGTGCGGTGCGGGGGGGGGTGCAGGGAAGCTGTCCAAGGTGGGTGGTCTTACCGCTATCATGGTGGGGGTGTGCGGTGCGGGGGGGGGGGTGCAGGGAAGCTGTCCAAGGTGGGTGGTCTTACCGCCGGTTTCTTCACCTGGACTGCTTCACTCTCTGTGTGAGATGACACGTTGTCGCCGACGTCCCCTAAAATGTAGGTGGCACCGCGCTTCTGCTTATCTAATAATAAGTTATCGTTTAAAATATATGTAAATATATATACATACAATTTTTTTTTAAATGGACCAGCCAGCTAAATTAAATAGCGTTTGACATCAAGTATATACGAGCGTGCAGTAAAGTGCTTAGGCTAAGTGCGTTCACACTTACCCCGAAAGGCTCATCTAGGTGAGAGGGGCGCTAAACGGGAACGTGAGAGTTCCTGTGATGGCCGCTTGACACCGCACCATGGCACGGTGCCATCGAGTTGATGAACCAGGATGAACCCAATGGCTTCCCGCTCACCACCCCACCATGGCCCCACGCCATCGAGTTGATGAACCAGGATGAACCCAATGGCTTCCCGCTCACCACCCCACCATGGCCCCACGCCATCGAGTTGATGAACCAGGATGAACCCAATGGCTTCCCGCTCATCACCCAGCCATGGAGCCATTCCATCGAGTTGATGAACCAGGATGAACCCAATGGCTTCCCGCTCACCACCCCACCATGGCCCCAGGCCATCGAGTTGATGAACCAGGATGCACCCAATGGCTTCCCGCTCACCACCCCACCATGGCCCCACGCCATCGAGTTGATGAACCAGGATGAACCCAATGGCTTCCCGCTCATCACCCAGCCATGGAGCCATTCCATCGAGTTGATGAACCAGGATGAACCCAATGGCTTCCCGCTCACCACCCCACCATGGCCCCACGCCATCGAGTTGATGAACCAGGATGAACCCAATAGCTTCCCGCTCATCACCCAGCCATGGAGCCATACCATCGAGTTGATGAACCAGGATGAACCCAATGGCTTCCCGCTCATCACCCCACCATGGCCCCACGCCATCGAGTTAATGAACCAGGATGAACCCAATGGCTTCCCGCTCACCACCCCACCATGGCCCCACGCCATCGAGTTGATGAACCAGGATGAACCCAATGGCTTCCCGCTCATCAACCAGCCATGGAGCCATTCCATCGAGTTGATGAACCAGGATGAACCCAATGGCTTCCCGCTCACCACCCCACCATGGCCCCACGCCATCGAGTTGATGAACCAGGATGAACCCAATAGCTTCCCGCTCATCACCCAGCTATGGAGCCATACCATCGAGTTGATGAACCAGGATGAACCCAATGGCTTCCCGCTCACCACCCCACCATGGCCCCACGCCATCGAGTTGATGAACCAGGATGAACCCAATAGCTTCCCGCTCATCACCCCGCCATGGAGCCATACCATCGAGTTGATGAACCAGGATGAACCCAATGGCTTCCCGCTCATCACCAAGCCATGGAGCCATTCCATCGAGTTGATGAACCAGGATGAACCCAGTGGCTTCCCGCTCACCACCCCACCATGGCCCCACGCCATCGAGTTGATGAACCAGGATGAACCCAATGGCTTCCCGCTCACCACCCCACTATGGCCCCACGCCATCGAGTTGATGAACCAGGATGAACCCAATGGCTTCCCGCTCATCACCCAGCCATGGAGCCATTCCATCGAGTTGATGAACCAGGATGAACCCAATGGCTTCCCGCTCACCACCCCACCATGGCCCCACGCCATCGAGTTGATGAACCAGGATGAACCCAATAGCTTCCCGCTCATCACCCAGCCATGGAGCCATACCATCGAGTTGATGAACCAGGATGAACCCAATGGCTTCCCGCTCACCACCCCACCATGGCCCCACGCCATCGAGTTGATGAACCAGGATGAACCCAATAGCTTCCCGCTCATCACCCCGCCATGGAGCCATACCATCGAGTTGATGAACCAGGATGAACCCAATGGCTTCCCGCTCACCACCCCACCATGGCCCCACGCCATCGAGTTGATGAACCAGGATGAACCCAATAGCTTCCCGCTCACCACCCCGCCATGGAGCCATACCATCGTGTTGATGAACCAGGATGAACCCAATAGCTTCCCGCTCATCACCAAGCCATGGAGCCATACCATCGAGTTGATGAACCAGGATGAACCCAATGGCTTCCCGCTCACCACCCCACCATGGAGCCATACCATCGAGTTGATGAACCAGGATGAACCCAATGGCTTCCCGCTCACCACCCCGCCATGGAGCCATACCATCGAGTTGATGAACCAGGATGAACCCAATGGCTTCCCGCTCATCACCCCACCATGGCCCCACGCCATCGAGTTGATGAACCAGGATGAACCCAATGGCTTCCCGCTCATCACCCAGCCATGGAGCCATTCCATCGAGTTGATGAACCAGGATGAACCCAATGGCTTCCCGCTCATCACCCAGCCATGGAGCCATTCCATCGAGTTGATGAACCAGGAAAAACCCAATGGCTTCCCGCTCACCACCCCGCCATGGAGCCATACCATCGAGTTGATGAACCAGGATGAACCCAATAGCTTCCCGCTCACCACCCCGTTATGGAGCCATTCCAACGAGTTGATGAACCAGGATGAACCCAATGGCTTCCCGCTCACCACCCCGCCATGGAGCCATACCATCGAGTTGATGAACCAGGATGAACCCAATAGCTTCCCGCTCACCACCCCGCCATGGAGCCATTCCACCGAGTTGATGAACCAGGATGAACCCAATGGCTTCCCGCTCACCACCCCGCCATGGAGCCATACCATCGAGTTGATGAACCAGGATGAACCCAATAGCTTCCCGCTCACCACCCCACCATGGAGCCATACCATCGAGTTGATGAACCAGGATGAACCCAATGGCTTCCCGCTCACCACACCGCCATGGAGCCATACCATCGAGTTGATGAACCAGGATGAACCCAATAGCTTCCCGCTCACCACCCCACCATGGAGCCATACCATCGAGTTGATGAACCAGGATGAACCCAATGGCTTCCCACTCACCACCCCACCATGGAGCCATACCATCGTGTTGATGAACCAGGATGAACCCAATGGTTTCCCGCTCACCACCCCACCATGGCCCCACGCCATCGAGTTGATGAACCAGGATGAACCCAATGGCTTCCCGCTCACCACCCCACCATGGAGCCATACCATCGTGTTGATGAACCAGGATGAACCCAATGGTTTCCCGCTCACCACCCCACCATGGCCCCACGCCATCGAGTTGATGAACCAGGATGAACCCAATGGCTTTCCGCTCTCCACCCCACCATGGAGCCATACCATCGTGTTGATGAACCAGGATGAACCCAATGGCTTCCCGCTCATCACCCCACCATGGCCCCACGCCTTCGAGTTGATGAACCAGGATGAAGCCAATGGCTTCCCGCTCATCACCCAGCCATGGAGTCATACCATCGAGTTGATGAACCAGGATGAACCCAATGGCTTCCCGCTCATCACCCAGCCATGGAGCCATTCCATCGAGTTGATGAACCAGGATGAACCCAATGGCTTCCCGCTCATCACCAAGCCATGGAGCCATACCATCGTGTTGATGAACCAGGATGAACCCAATGGCTTCCCGCTCACCACCCCGCCATGGAGCCATACCATCGTGTTGATGAACCAGGATGAACCCAATGGCTTCCCGCTCACCACCCCGCCATGGAGCCATACCATCGTGTTGATGAACCAGGATGAACCCAATGGCTTCCCGCTCACCACCCCGCCATGGAGCCATACCATCGCGTTGATGAACCAGGATGAACCCAATGGCTTCCCGCTCACCACCCCACCATGGAGCCATACCATCGTGTTGATGAACCAGGATGAACCCAATGGCTTCCCGCTCACCACCCCGCCATGGAGCCATACCATCGAGTTGATGAACCAGGATGAACCCAATGGCTTCCCGCTCACCACCCCGCCATGGAGCCATACCATCGTGTTGATGAACCAGGATGAACCCAATGGCTTCCCGCTCACCACCCCACCATGGAGCCATACCATCGTGTTGATGAACCAGGATGAACCCAATGGCTTCCCGCTCACCACCCCGCCATGGAGCCATACCATCGTGTTGATGAACCAGGATGAACCCAATGGCTTCCCGCTCACCACCCCGCCATGGAGCCATACCATCGTGTTGATGAACCAGGATGAACCCAATGGCTTCCCGCTCACCACCCCGCCATGGAGCCATACCATCGTGTTGATGAACCAGGATGAACCCAATGGCTTCCCGCTCACCACGCCGCCATGGAGCCATACCATCGTGTTGATGAACCAGGATGAACCCAATGGCTTCCCGCTCATCACCCCACCATGGCCCCACGCCATCGAGTTGATGAACCAGGATGAACCCAATGGCTTTCCGCTCTCCACCCCACCATGGAGCCATACCATCGAGTTGATGAACCAGGATGAACCCAATGGCTTCCCGCTCACCACCCCGCCATGGAGCCATTCCATCGAGTTGATGAACCAGGATGAACCCAATGGCTTCCCGCTCATCACCAAGCCATGGAGCCATACCATCGTGTTGATGAACCAGGATGAACCCAATGGCTTCCCGCTCACCACCCCACCATGGAGCCATACCATCGTGTTGATGAACCAGGATGAACCCAATGGCTTCCCGCTCACCACCCCGCCATGGAGCCATACCATCGTGCTGATGAACCAGGATGAACCCAATGGCTTCCCGCTCACCACCCCGCCATGGAGCCATACCATCGAGTTGATGAACCAGGATGAACCCAATGGCTTCCCGCTCATCACCAAGCCATGGAGCCATACCATCGTGTTGATGAACCAGGATGAACCCAATGGCTTCCCGCTCACCACCCCGCCATGGAGCCATACCATTGAGTTGATGAACCAGGATGAACCCAATGGCTTCCCGCTCACCACCCCGCCATGGAGCCATACCATCGTGTTGATGAACCAGGATGAACCCAATGGCTTCCCGCTCATCACCCCACCATGGCCCCACGCCATCGAGTTGATGAACCAGGATGAACCCAATGGCTTTCCGCTCTCCACCCCACCATGGAGCCATACCATCGAGTTGATGAACCAGGATGAACCCAATGGCTTCCCGCTCACCACCCCGCCATGGAGCCATTCCATCGAGTTGATGAACCAGGATGAACCCAATGGCTTCCCGCTCATCACCAAGCCATGGAGCCATACCATCGTGTTGATGAACCAGGATGAACCCAATGGCTTCCCGCTCACCACCCCGCCATGGAGCCATACCATCGTGTTGATGAACCAGGATGAACCCAATGGCTTCCCGCTCACCACCCCACCATGGAGCCATACCATCGTGTTGATGAACCAGGATGAACCCAATGGCTTCCCGCTCACCACCCCGCCATGGAGCCATACCATCGAGTTGATGAACCAGGATGAACCCAATGGCTTCCCGCTCATCACCAAGCCATGGAGCCATACCATCGTGTTGATGAACCAGGATGAACCCAATGGCTTCCCGCTCACCACCCCGCCATGGAGCCATACCATCGAGTTGATGAACCAGGATGAACCCAATGGCTTCCCGCTCACCACCCCGCCATGGAGCCATACCATCGTGTTGGTGAACCAGGATGAACCCAATGGCTTCCCGCTCACCACCCCGCCATGGAGCCATACCATCGTGTTGATGAACCAGGATGAACCCAATGGCTTCCCGCTCACCACCCCGCCATGGAGCCATACCATCGTGTTGATGAACCAGGATGAACCCAATGGCTTCCCGCTCATCACCCCACCATGGCCCCACGCCATCGAGTTGATGAACCAGGATGAACCCAATGGCTTTCCGCTCTCCACCCCACCATGGAGCCATACCATCGAGTTGATGAACCAGGATGAACCCAATGGCTTCCCGCTCACCACCCCGCCATGGAGCCATTCCATCGAGTTGATGAACCAGGATGAACCCAATGGCTTCCCGCTCATCACCAAGCCATGGAGCCATACCATCGTGTTGATGAACCAGGATGAACCCAATGGCTTCCCGCTCACCACCCCACCATGGAGCCATACCATCGTGTTGATGAACCAGGATGAACCCAATGGCTTCCCGCTCACCACCCCGCCATGGAGCCATACCATCGTGTTGATGAACCAGGATGAACCCAACGGCTTCCCGCTCACCACCCCGCCATGGAGCCATACCATCGAGTTGATGAACCAGGATGAACCCAATGGCTTCCCGCTCATCACCAAGCCATGGAGCCATACCATCGTGTTGATGAACCAGGATGAACCCAATGGCTTCCCGCTCACCACCCCACCATGGAGCCATACCATCGTGTTGATGAACCAGGATGAACCCAATGGCTTCCCGCTCACCACCCCGCCATGGAGCCATACCATCGTGTTGATGAACCAGGATGAACCCAATAGCTTCCCGCTCACCACCCCACCATGGAGCCATACCATCGAGTTGATGAACCAGGATGAACCCAATAGCTTCCCGCTCACCACCCCGCCATGGAGCCATACCATCGTGTTGATGAACCAGGATGAACCCAATGGCTTCCCGCTCACCACCCCGCCATGGAGCCATACCATCGTGTTGATGAACCAGGATGAACCCAATGGCTTCCCGCTCATCACCCCACCATGGCCCCACGCCATCGAGTTGATGAACCAGGATGAACCCAATGGCTTTCCGCTCTCCACCCCACCATGGAGCCATACCATCGAGTTGATGAACCAGGATGAACCCAATGGCTTCCCGCTCACCACCCCGCCATGGAGCCATACCATCGTGTTGATGAACCAGGATGAACCCAATGGCTTCCCGCTCATCACCCAGCCATGGAGTCATACCATCCAGTTGATGAACCAGGATGAACCCAATGGCTTCCCGCTCACCACCCGGCCATGGAGCCATACCATCGTGTTGATGAACCAGGATGAACCCAATGGCTTCCCGCTCATCACCCCACCATGGCCCCACGCCATCGAGTTGATGAACCAGGATGAACCCAATGGCTTTCCCCTCTCCACCCCACCATGGAGCCATACCATCGTGTTGATGAACCAGGATGAACCCAATGGCTTCCCGCTCACCACCCCACCATGGAGCCATTTCATCGAGTTGATGAACCAGGATGAACCCAATGGCTTCCCGCTCATCACCAAGCCATGGAGCCATTCCATCGAGTTGATGAACCAGGATGAACCCAATGGCTTTCCGCTCTCCACCCCACCATGGAGCCATACCATCGTGTTGATGAACCAGGATGAACCCAATTGCTTCCCGCTTACCACCCCACCATGGAGCCATTCCATCGAGTTGATGAACCAGGATGAACCCAATGGCTTCCCGCTCATCACCCAGCCATGGAGTCATACCATCGAGTTGATGAACCAGGATGAACCCAATGGCTTCCCGCTCACCACCCCACCATGGAGCCATTCCATCGAGTTGATGAACCAGGATGAACCCAATGGCTTCCCGCTCATCACCCAGCCATGGAGCCATTCCATCGAGTTGATGAACCAGGATGAACCCAATGGCTTCCCGCTCATCACCAAGCCATGGAGCCATACCATCTTGATGATGGACCAGGATGAACCCAATGGCTTCCCGCTCACCACCCCGCCATGGAGCCATACCATCGTGTTGATGAACCAGGATGAACCCAATGGCTTCCCGCTCATCACCCCACCATGGCCCCACGCCATCGAGTTGATGAACCAGGATGAACCCAATGGCTTTCTGCTCTCCACCCCACCATGGAGCCATACCATCGTGTTGATGAACCAGGATGAACCCAATGGCTTTCCGCTCTCCACCCCACCATGGAGCCATTCCATCGAGTTGATGAACCAGGATGAACCCAATGGCTTCCCGCTCATCACCCAGCCATGGAGTCATACCATCGAGTTGATGAACCAGGATGAACCCAATGGCTTCCCGCTCACCACCCCGCCATGGAGCCATACCATCGTGTTGATGAACCAGGATGAACCCAATGGCTTCCCGCTCATCACCCCACCATGGCCACACGCCATCGAGTTGATGAACCAGGATGAACCCAATGGCTTTCCGCTCTCCACGCCACCATTGAGCCATACCATCGTGTTGATGAACCAGGATGAACCCAATGGCTTCCCGCTCACCACCCCACCATGGAGCCATACCATCGTGTTGATGAACCAGGATGAACCCAATGGCTTTCCGCTCTCCACCCCACCATGGAGCCATACCATCGTGTTGATGAACCAGGATGAACCCAATGGCTTCCCGCTCACCACCCCACCATGGAGCCATACCATCGAGTTGATGAACCAGGATGAACCCAATGGCTTCCCGCTCACCACCCCACCATGGAGCCATACCATCGTGTTGATGAACCAGGATGAACCCAATGGCTTTCCGCTCTCCACCCCACCATGGCCCCACGCCATCGAGTTGATGAACCAGGATGAACCCAATGGCTTTCCGCTCTCCACCCCACCATGGCCCCACGCCATCGAGTTGATGAACCAGGATGAACCCAATGGCTTCCCGCTCACCACCCCGCCATGGAGCCATACCATCGTGTTGATGAACCAGGATGAACCCAATGGCTTCCCGCTCATCACCCCACCATGGTCCCACGCCATCGAGTTGACGAACCAGGATGAACCCAATGGCTTTCCGCTCTCCACCCCACCATGGAGCCATACCATCGTGTTGATGAACCAGGATGAACCCAATGGCTTCCCGCTCACCACCCCACCATGGAGCCATACCATCGAGTTGATGAACCAGGATGAACCCAATGGCTTCCCGCTCACCACCCCGCCATGGAGCCATACCATCGTGTTGATGAACCAGGATGAACCCAATGGCTTCCCGCTCACCACCCCGCCATGGAGCCATACCATCGTGTTGATGAACCAGGATGAACCCAATGGCTTCCCGCTCATCACCCCACCATGGCCCCACGCCATCGAGTTGATGAACCAGGATGAACCCAATGGCTTTCCACTCTCCACCCCACCATGGAGCCATACCATCGTGTTGATGAACCAGGATGAACCCAATGGCTTCCCGCTCACCACCCCACCATGGAGCCATACCATCGAGTTGATGAACCAGGATGAACCCAATGGCTTCCCGCTCACCACCCCGCCATGGAGCCATACCATCGAGTTGATGAACCAGGATGAACCCAATGGCTTCCCGCTCACCACCCCGCCATGGCCCCACGCCATCGTGTTGATGAACCAGGATGAACCCAATAGCTTCCCGCTCACCACCCCGCCATGGCCCCACGCCATCGTGTTGATCAACCAGGATGAACCCAATGGCTTCCCGCTCACCACCCCACCATGGAGCCATACCATCGTGTTGATGAACCAGGATGAACCCAATAGCTTCCCGCTCACCACCCCGCCATGGCCCCACGCCATCGTGTTGATGAACCAGGATGAACCCAATAGCTTCCCGCTCACCACCCCGCCATGGCCCCACGCCATCGTGTTGATGAACCAGGATGAACCCAATAGCTTCCCGCTTACCACCCCGCCATGGCCCCACGCCATCGTGTTGATGAACCAGGATGAGCCCAATAGCTTCCCGCTCACCACCCCCCCATGGCCCCACGCCATCGTGTTGATGAACCAGGATGAACCCAATGGCTTCCCGCTCACCACCCCACCATGGAGTCATACCATCGAGTTGATGAACCAGGATGAACCCAATGGCTTCCCGCTCACCACCCCGCCATGGAGCCATACCATCGAGTTGATGAACCAGGATGAACCCAATGGCTTCCCGCTCACCACCCCGCCATGGGGCCATACCATCGTGTTGATGAACCAGGATGAACCCAATGGCTTCCCGCTCACCACCCCGCCATGGAGCCATACCATCGTGTTGATGAACCAGGATGAACCCAATGGCTTCCCGCTCACCACCCCGCCATGGAGCCATACCATCGTGTTGATGAACCAGGATGAACCCAATGGCTTCCCGCTCATCACCCCACCATGGCCCCACGCCATCGAGTTGATGAACCAGGATGAACCCAATGGCTTTCCGCTCTCCACCCCACCATGGAGCCATACCATCGAGTTGATGAACCAGGATGAACCCAATGGCTTCCCGCTCACCACCCCGCCATGGAGCCATTCCATCGAGTTGATGAACCAGGATGAACCCAATGGCTTCCCGCTCATCACCAAGCCATGGAGCCATACCATCGTGTTGATGAACCAGGATGAACCCAATGGCTTCCCGCTCACCACCCCACCATGGAGCCATACCATCGTGTTGATGAACCAGGATGAACCCAATGGCTTCCCGCTCACCACCCCGCCATGGAGCCATACCATCGTGTTGATGAACCAGGATGAACCCAATGGCTTCCCGCTCACCACCCCGCCATGGAGCCATACCATCGAGTTGATGAACCAGGATGAACCCAATGGCTTCCCGCTCATCACCAAGCCATGGAGCCATACCATCGTGTTGATGAACCAGGATGAACCCAATGGCTTCCCGCTCACCACCCCACCATGGAGCCATACCATCGTGTTGATGAACCAGGATGAACCCAATGGCTTCCCGCTCACCACCCCGCCATGGAGCCATACCATCGTGTTGATGAACCAGGATGAACCCAATAGCTTCCCGCTCACCACCCCACCATGGAGCCATACCATCGAGTTGATGAACCAGGATGAACCCAATAGCTTCCCGCTCACCACCCCGCCATGGAGCCATACCATCGTGTTGATGAACCAGGATGAACCCAATGGCTTCCCGCTCACCACCCCGCCATGGAGCCATACCATCGTGTTGATGAACCAGGATGAACCCAATGGCTTCCCGCTCATCACCCCACCATGGCCCCACGCCATCGAGTTGATGAACCAGGATGAACCCAATGGCTTTCCGCTCTCCACCCCACCATGGAGCCATACCATCGAGTTGATGAACCAGGATGAACCAAATGGCTTCCCGCTCACCACCCCGCCATGGAGCCATACCATCGTGTTGATGAACCAGGATGAACCCAATGGCTTCCCGCTCATCACCCAGCCATGGAGTCATACCATCCAGTTGATGAACCAGGATGAACCCAATGGCTTCCCGCTCACCACCCGGCCATGGAGCCATACCATCGTGTTGATGAACCAGGATGAACCCAATGGCTTCCCGCTCATCACCCCACCATGGCCCCACGCCATCGAGTTGATGAACCAGGATGAACCCAATGGCTTTCCCCTCTCCACCCCACCATGGAGCCATACCATCGTGTTGATGAACCAGGATGAACCCAATGGCTTCCCGCTCACCACCCCACCATGGAGCCATTTCATCGAGTTGATGAACCAGGATGAACCCAATGGCTTCCCGCTCATCACCAAGCCATGGAGCCATTCCATCGAGTTGATGAACCAGGATGAACCCAATGGCTTTCCGCTCTCCACCCCACCATGGAGCCATACCATCGTGTTGATGAACCAGGATGAACCCAATTGCTTCCCGCTCACCACCCCACCATGGAGCCATTCCATCGAGTTGATGAACCAGGATGAACCCAATGGCTTCCCGCTCATCACCCAGCCATGGAGTCATACCATCGAGTTGATGAACCAGGATGAACCCAATGGCTTCCCGCTCACCACCCCACCATGGAGCCATTCCATCGAGTTGATGAACCAGGATGAACCCAATGGCTTCCCGCTCATCACCCAGCCATGGAGCCATTCCATCGAGTTGATGAACCAGGATGAACCCAATGGCTTCCCGCTCATCACCAAGCCATGGAGCCATACCATCTTGATGATGGACCAGGATGAACCCAATGGCTTCCCGCTCACCACCCCGCCATGGAGCCATACCATCGTGTTGATGAACCAGGATGAACCCAATGGCTTCCCGCTCATCACCCCACCATGGCCCCACGCCATCGAGTTGATGAACCAGGATGAACCCAATGGCTTTCTGCTCTCCACCCCACCATGGAGCCATACCATCGTGTTGATGAACCAGGATGAACCCAATGGCTTTCCGCTCTCCACCCCACCATGGAGCCATTCCATCGAGTTGATGAACCAGGATGAACCCAATGGCTTCCCGCTCATCACCCAGCCATGGAGTCATACCATCGAGTTGATGAACCAGGATGAACCCAATGGCTTCCCGCTCACCACCCCGCCATGGAGCCATACCATCGTGTTGATGAACCAGGATGAACCCAATGGCTTCCCGCTCATCACCCCACCATGGCCACACGCCATCGAGTTGATGAACCAGGATGAACCCAATGGCTTTCCGCTCTCCACGCCACCATTGAGCCATACCATCGTGTTGATGAACCAGGATGAACCCAATGGCTTCCCGCTCACCACCCCACCATGGAGCCATACCATCGTGTTGATGAACCAGGATGAACCCAATGGCTTTCCGCTCTCCACCCCACCATGGAGCCATACCATCGTGTTGATGAACCAGGATGAACCCAATGGCTTCCCGCTCACCACCCCACCATGGAGCCATACCATCGAGTTGATGAACCAGGATGAACCCAATGGCTTCCCGCTCACCACCCCACCATGGAGCCATACCATCGTGTTGATGAACCAGGATGAACCCAATGGCTTTCCGCTCTCCACCCCACCATGGCCCCACGCCATCGAGTTGATGAACCAGGATGAACCCAATGGCTTTCCGCTCTCCACCCCACCATGGCCCCACGCCATCGAGTTGATGAACCAGGATGAACCCAATGGCTTCCCGCTCACCACCCCGCCATGGAGCCATACCATCGTGTTGATGAACCAGGATGAACCCAATGGCTTCCCGCTCATCACCCCACCATGGTCCCACGCCATCGAGTTGACGAACCAGGATGAACCCAATGGCTTTCCGCTCTCCACCCCACCATGGAGCCATACCATCGTGTTGATGAACCAGGATGAACCCAATGGCTTCCCGCTCACCACCCCACCATGGAGCCATACCATCGAGTTGATGAACCAGGATGAACCCAATGGCTTCCCGCTCACCACCCCGCCATGGAGCCATACCATCGTGTTGATGAACCAGGATGAACCCAATGGCTTCCCGCTCACCACCCCGCCATGGAGCCATACCATCGTGTTGATGAACCAGGATGAACCCAATGGCTTCCCGCTCATCACCCCACCATGGCCCCACGCCATCGAGTTGATGAACCAGGATGAACCCAATGGCTTTCCACTCTCCACCCCACCATGGAGCCATACCATCGTGTTGATGAACCAGGATGAACCCAATGGCTTCCCGCTCACCACCCCACCATGGAGCCATACCATCGAGTTGATGAACCAGGATGAACCCAATGGCTTCCCGCTCACCACCCCGCCATGGAGCCATACCATCGAGTTGATGAACCAGGATGAACCCAATGGCTTCCCGCTCACCACCCCGCCATGGCCCCACGCCATCGTGTTGATGAACCAGGATGAACCCAATAGCTTCCCGCTCACCACCCCGCCATGGCCCCACGCCATCGTGTTGATCAACCAGGATGAACCCAATGGCTTCCCGCTCACCACCCCACCATGGAGCCATACCATCGTGTTGATGAACCAGGATGAACCCAATAGCTTCCCGCTCACCACCCCGCCATGGCCCCACGCCATCGTGTTGATGAACCAGGATGAACCCAATAGCTTCCCGCTCACCACCCCGCCATGGCCCCACGCCATCGTGTTGATGAACCAGGATGAACCCAATAGCTTCCCGCTCACCACCCCGCCATGGCCCCACGCCATCGTGTTGATGAACCAGGATGAGCCCAATAGCTTCCCGCTCACCACCCCCCCATGGCCCCACGCCATCGTGTTGATGAACCAGGATGAACCCAATGGCTTCCCGCTCACCACCCCACCATGGAGTCATACCATCGAGTTGATGAACCAGGATGAACCCAATGGCTTCCCGCTCATCACCCAGCCATGGAGCCATTCCATCGAGTTGATGGACCAGGATGAACCCAATGGCTTCCCGCTCACCACCCCGCCATGGAGCCATACCATCGTATTGATGAACCAGGATGAACCCAATGGCTTCCCGCTCACCACCCCGCCATGGAGCCATACCATCGAGTTGATGAACCAGGATGAACCCAATGGCTTCCCGCTCTCCACCCCACCATGGAGCCATACCATCGAGTTGATGAACCAGGCTGAACCCAATGGCTTCCCGCTCACCACCCCGCCATGGAGCCATACCATCGTGTTGATGAACCAGGATGAACCCAATGGCTTTCCGCTCTCCACCCCGCCATGGCCCCACGCCATCGAGTTGATGGACCAGGATGAACCCAATGGCTTCCCGCTCACCACCCCACCATGGAGCCATACCATCGTGTTGATGAACCAGGATGAACCCAATGGCTTCCCGCTCACCACCCCGCCATGGAGCCATACCATCGAGTTGATGAACCAGGATGAACCCAATGGCTTTCCGCTCACCACCCCGCCATGGAGCCATACCATCGTGTTGATGAACCAGGATGAACCCAATGGCTTCCCGCTCACCACCCCGCCATGGAGCCATACCATCGAGTTGATGAACCAGGATGAACCCAATGGCTTCCCGCTCTCCACCCCACCATGGAGCCATACCATCGAGTTGATGAACCAGGATGAACCCAATGGCTTCCCGCTCACCACCCCGCCATGGAGCAATACCATCGTGTTGATGAACCAGGATGAACCCAACGGCTTTCCGCTCTCCACCCCACCATGGCCCCACGCCATCGAGTTGATGGACCAGGATGAACCCAATGGCTTCCCGCTCACCACCCCGCCATGGAGCCATACCATCGAGTTGATGAACCAGGATGAACCCAATGGCTTCCCGCTCACCACCCCACCATGGAGCCATACCATCGTGTTGATGAACCAGGATGAACCCAATGGCTTCCCGCTCACCACCCCGCCATGGAGCCATACCATCGAGTTGATGAACCATGATGAACCCAATGGCTTTCCGCTCACCACCCCGCCATGGAGCCATACCATCGTGTTGATGAACCAGGATGAACCCAATGGCTTTCCGCTCTCCACCCCACCATGGCCCCACGCCATCGAGTTGATGAACCAGGATGAACCCAATAGCTTCCCGCTCACCACCCCGCCATGGCCCCACGCCATCGTGTTGATGAACCAGGATGAACCCAATAGCTTCCCGCTCACCACCCCGCCATGGCCCCACGCCATCGTGTTGATGAACCAGGATGAGCCCAATAGCTTCCCGCTCACCACCCCCCCATGGCCCCACGCCATCGTGTTGATGAACCAGGATGAACCCAATGGCTTCCCGCTCACCACCCCACCATGGAGTCATACCATCGAGTTGATGAACCAGGATGAACCCAATGGCTTCCCGCTCATCACCCAGCCATGGAGCCATTCCATCGAGTTGATGGACCAGGATGAACCCAATGGCTTCCCGCTCACCACCCCGCCATGGAGCCATACCATCGTATTGATGAACCAGGATGAACCCAATGGCTTCCCGCTCACCACCCCGCCATGGAGCCATACCATCGAGTTGATGAACCAGGATGAACCCAATGGCTTCCCGCTCTCCACCCCACCATGGAGCCATACCATCGAGTTGATGAACCAGGCTGAACCCAATGGCTTCCCGCTCACCACCCCGCCATGGAGCCATACCATCGTGTTGATGAACCAGGATGAACCCAATGGCTTTCCGCTCTCCACCCCGCCATGGCCCCACGCCATCGAGTTGATGGACCAGGATGAACCCAATGGCTTCCCGCTCACCACCCCACCATGGAGCCATACCATCGTGTTGATGAACCAGGATGAACCCAATGGCTTCCCGCTCACCACCCCGCCATGGAGCCATACCATCGAGTTGATGAACCAGGATGAACCCAATGGCTTTCCGCTCACCACCCCGCCATGGAGCCATACCATCGTGTTGATGAACCAGGATGAACCCAATGGCTTCCCGCTCACCACCCCGCCATGGAGCCATACCATCGAGTTGATGAACCAGGATGAACCCAATGGCTTCCCGCTCTCCACCCCACCATGGAGCCATACCATCGAGTTGATGAACCAGGATGAACCCAATGGCTTCCCGCTCACCACCCCGCCATGGAGCAATACCATCGTGTTGATGAACCAGGATGAACCCAACGGCTTTCCGCTCTCCACCCCACCATGGCCCCACGCCATCGAGTTGATGGACCAGGATGAACCCAATGGCTTCCCGCTCACCACCCCGCCATGGAGCCATACCATCGAGTTGATGAACCAGGATGAACCCAATGGCTTCCCGCTCACCACCCCACCATGGAGCCATACCATCGTGTTGATGAACCAGGATGAACCCAATGGCTTCCCGCTCACCACCCCGCCATGGAGCCATACCATCGAGTTGATGAACCATGATGAACCCAATGGCTTTCCGCTCACCACCCCGCCATGGAGCCATACCATCGTGTTGATGAACCAGGATGAACCCAATGGCTTCCCGCTCACCACCCCGCCATGGAGCCATACCATCGAGTTGATGAACCAGGATGAACCCAATGGCTTCCCGCTCTCCACCCCACCATGGAGCCATACCATCGAGTTGATGAACCAGGATGAACCCAATGGCTTCCCGCTCACCACCCCGCCATGGAGCCATACCATCGTGTTGATGAACCAGGATGAACCCAATGGCTTCCCGCTCACCACCCCGCCATGGAGCCATACCATCGAGTTGATGAACCAGGATGAACCCAATGGCTTCCCGCTATCCACCCCACCATGGAGCCATACCATCGAGTTGATGAACCAGGATGAACCCAATGGCTTCCCGCTCACCCCCCCGCCATGGAGCCATACCATCGTGTTGATGAACCAGGATGAACCCAATGGCTTCCCGCTCACCACCCCGCCATGGAGCCATTCCATCGAGTTGATGAACCAGGATGGACCCAATGGCTTTTCGCTCTCCACCCCACCATGGCCCCACGCCATCGAGTTGATAGACCAGGATGAACCCAATGGCTTCCCGCTCACCACCCCGCCATGGAGCCATACCATCGAGTTGATTAACCAGGATGAACCCAATGGCTTCCCGCTCACCACCCCACCATGGAGCCATACCATCGAGTTGATGAACCAGGATGAACCCAATGGCTTCCCGCTCACCACCCCACCATGGCCCCACGCCATCGTGTTGATGAACCAGGATGAACCCAATGGCTTCCCGCTCTCCACCCCACCATGGAGCCATACCATCGAGTTGATGAACCAGAATGAACCCAATGGCTTCCAGCTCACCACCCCACCATGGAGCCATACCATCGTGTTGATGAACCAGGATGAACCCAATGGCTTTCCGCTCTCCACCCCACCATGGAGCCATACCATCGTGTTGATGAACCAGGATGAACCCAATGGCTTCCCGCTCACCACCCCACCATGGCCCCACGCCATCGTGTTGATGAACCAGGATGAACCCAATGGCTTCCCGCTCTCCACTCCGCCATGGAGCCATACCATCGAGTTGATGAACCAGGATGAACCCAATGGCTTCCCGCTCACCACCCCACCATGGAGCCATACCATCGTGTTGATGAACCAGGATGAACCCAATGGCTTCCCGCTCACCACCCCACCATGGCCCCACGCCATCGTGTTGATGAACCAGGATGAACCCAATGGCTTCCCGCTCTCCACCCCGCCATGGAGCCATACCATCGAGTTGATGAACCAGGATGAACCCAATGGCTTCCCGCTCACCACCCCGCCATGGCCCCACGCCATCGAGTTGATGAACCAGGATGAACCCAATGGCTTCCCGCTCTCCACCCCACCATGGAGCCATACCATCGAGTTGATGAACCAGGATGAACCCAATAGCTTCCCGCTCACCACCCCACCATGGCCCCACGCCATCGTGTTGATGAACCAGGATGAACCCAATGGCTTCCCGCTCTCCACCCCGCCATGGAGCCATACCATCGTGTTGATGAACCAGGATGAACCCAACGGCTTCCCGCTCACCACCCCGCCATGGAGCCATACCATCGTGTTGATGAACCAGGATGAACCCAATGGCTTCCCGCTCTCCACCCCACCATGGCCCCACGCCATCGAGTTGATGAACCAGGATGAACCCAATGGCTTCCCGCTCACCACCCCGCCATGGAGCCATACCATCGTGTTGATGAACCAGGATGAACCCAATGGCTTCCCGCTCACCACCCCGCCATGGCCCCACGCCATCGAGTTGATGGACCAGGATGAACCCAATGGCTTCCCGCTCACCACCCCGCCATGGAGCCATACCATCGAGTTGATGAACCAGGATGAACCCAATGGCTTCCCGCTCACCACCCCGCCATGGAGCCATACCATCGAGTTGATGAACCAGGATGAACCCAATAGCTTCCCGCTCACCACCCCACCATGGCCCCACGCCATCGTGTTGATGAACCAGGATGAACCCAATGGCTTCCCGCTCTCCACCCCGCCATGGAGCCATACCATCGAGTTGATGAACCAGGATGAACCCAATGGCTTCCCGCTCACCACCCTGCCATGGAGCCATACCATCGTGTTGATGAACCAGGATGAACCCAATGGCTTCCCGCTCTCCACCCCACCATGGCCCCACGCCATCGAGTTGATGAACCAGGATGAACCCAATGGCTTCCCGCTCACCACCCCGCCATGGAGCCATACCATCGTGTTGATGAACCAGGATGAACCCAATGGCTTCCCGCTCACCACCCCGCCATGGCCCCACGCCATCGAGTTGATGGACCAGGATGAACCCAATGGCTTCCCGCTCACCACCCCGCCATGGAGCCATACCATCGAGTTGATGAACCAGGATGAACCCAATGGCTTCCCGCTCACCACCCCGCCATGGAGCCATTCCATCGAGTTGATGAACCAGGATGAACCCAATGGCTTCCCGCTCACCACCCCGCCATGGAGCCATACCATCGTGTTGATGAACCAGGATGAACCCAATGGCTTCCCGCTCACCACCCCGCCATGGAGCCATACCATCGAGTTGATGAACCAGGATGAACCCAATGGCTTCCCGCTCACCACCCCGCCATGGAGCCATACCATCGTGTTGATGAACCAGGATGAACCCAATGGCTTCCCGCTCACCACCCCGCCATGGCCCCACGCCATCGAGTTGATGGACCAGGATGAACCCAATGGCTTCCCGCTCACCACCCCGCCATGGAGCCATACCATCGAGTTGATGAACCAGGATGAACCCAATGGCTTCCCGCTCACCACCCCGCCATGGAGCCATACCATCGAGTTGATGAACCAGGATGAACCCAATGGCTTCCCGCTCACCACCCCGCCATGGAGCCATACCATCGTGTTGATGAACCAGGATGAACCCAATAGCTTCCCGCTCACCACCCCGCCATGGCCCCACGCCATCGTGTTGATGAACCAGGATGAACCCAATAGCTTCCCGCTCACCACCCCGCCATGGCCCCACGCCATCGTGTTGATGAACCAGGATGAACCCAATAGCTTCCCGCTCACCACCCCGCCATGGCCCCACGCCATCGTGTTGATGAACCAGGATGAGCCCAATAGCTTCCCGCTCACCACCCCCCCATGGCCCCACGCCATCGTGTTGATGAACCAGGATGAACCCAATGGCTTCCCGCTCACCACCCCACCATGGAGTCATACCATCGAGTTGATGAACCAGGATGAACCCAATGGCTTCCCGCTCATCACCCAGCCATGGAGCCATTCCATCGAGTTGATGGACCAGGATGAACCCAATGGCTTCCCGCTCACCACCCCGCCATGGAGCCATACCATCGTATTGATGAACCAGGATGAACCCAATGGCTTCCCGCTCACCACCCCGCCATGGAGCCATACCATCGAGTTGATGAACCAGGATGAACCCAATGGCTTCCCGCTCTCCACCCCACCATGGAGCCATACCATCGAGTTGATGAACCAGGCTGAACCCAATGGCTTCCCGCTCACCACCCCGCCATGGAGCCATACCATCGTGTTGATGAACCAGGATGAACCCAATGGCTTTCCGCTCTCCACCCCGCCATGGCCCCACGCCATCGAGTTGATGGACCAGGATGAACCCAATGGCTTCCCGCTCACCACCCCACCATGGAGCCATACCATCGTGTTGATGAACCAGGATGAACCCAATGGCTTCCCGCTCACCACCCCGCCATGGAGCCATACCATCGAGTTGATGAACCAGGATGAACCCAATGGCTTTCCGCTCACCACCCCGCCATGGAGCCATACCATCGTGTTGATGAACCAGGATGAACCCAATGGCTTCCCGCTCACCACCCCGCCATGGAGCCATACCATCGAGTTGATGAACCAGGATGAACCCAATGGCTTCCCGCTCTCCACCCCACCATGGAGCCATACCATCGAGTTGATGAACCAGGATGAACCCAATGGCTTCCCGCTCACCACCCCGCCATGGAGCAATACCATCGTGTTGATGAACCAGGATGAACCCAACGGCTTTCCGCTCTCCACCCCACCATGGCCCCACGCCATCGAGTTGATGGACCAGGATGAACCCAATGGCTTCCCGCTCACCACCCCGCCATGGAGCCATACCATCGAGTTGATGAACCAGGATGAACCCAATGGCTTCCCGCTCACCACCCCACCATGGAGCCATACCATCGTGTTGATGAACCAGGATGAACCCAATGGCTTCCCGCTCACCACCCCGCCATGGAGCCATACCATCGAGTTGATGAACCATGATGAACCCAATGGCTTTCCGCTCACCACCCCGCCATGGAGCCATACCATCGTGTTGATGAACCAGGATGAACCCAATGGCTTTCCGCTCTCCACCCCACCATGGCCCCACGCCATCGAGTTGATGAACCAGGATGAACCCAATAGCTTCCCGCTCACCACCCCGCCATGGCCCCACGCCATCGTGTTGATGAACCAGGATGAACCCAATAGCTTCCCGCTCACCACCCCGCCATGGCCCCACGCCATCGTGTTGATGAACCAGGATGAGCCCAATAGCTTCCCGCTCACCACCCCCCCATGGCCCCACGCCATCGTGTTGATGAACCAGGATGAACCCAATGGCTTCCCGCTCACCACCCCACCATGGAGTCATACCATCGAGTTGATGAACCAGGATGAACCCAATGGCTTCCCGCTCATCACCCAGCCATGGAGCCATTCCATCGAGTTGATGGACCAGGATGAACCCAATGGCTTCCCGCTCACCACCCCGCCATGGAGCCATACCATCGTATTGATGAACCAGGATGAACCCAATGGCTTCCCGCTCACCACCCCGCCATGGAGCCATACCATCGAGTTGATGAACCAGGATGAACCCAATGGCTTCCCGCTCTCCACCCCACCATGGAGCCATACCATCGAGTTGATGAACCAGGCTGAACCCAATGGCTTCCCGCTCACCACCCCGCCATGGAGCCATACCATCGTGTTGATGAACCAGGATGAACCCAATGGCTTTCCGCTCTCCACCCCGCCATGGCCCCACGCCATCGAGTTGATGGACCAGGATGAACCCAATGGCTTCCCGCTCACCACCCCACCATGGAGCCATACCATCGTGTTGATGAACCAGGATGAACCCAATGGCTTCCCGCTCACCACCCCGCCATGGAGCCATACCATCGAGTTGATGAACCAGGATGAACCCAATGGCTTTCCGCTCACCACCCCGCCATGGAGCCATACCATCGTGTTGATGAACCAGGATGAACCCAATGGCTTCCCGCTCACCACCCCGCCATGGAGCCATACCATCGAGTTGATGAACCAGGATGAACCCAATGGCTTCCCGCTCTCCACCCCACCATGGAGCCATACCATCGAGTTGATGAACCAGGATGAACCCAATGGCTTCCCGCTCACCACCCCGCCATGGAGCAATACCATCGTGTTGATGAACCAGGATGAACCCAACGGCTTTCCGCTCTCCACCCCACCATGGCCCCACGCCATCGAGTTGATGGACCAGGATGAACCCAATGGCTTCCCGCTCACCACCCCGCCATGGAGCCATACCATCGAGTTGATGAACCAGGATGAACCCAATGGCTTCCCGCTCACCACCCCACCATGGAGCCATACCATCGTGTTGATGAACCAGGATGAACCCAATGGCTTCCCGCTCACCACCCCGCCATGGAGCCATACCATCGAGTTGATGAACCATGATGAACCCAATGGCTTTCCGCTCACCACCCCGCCATGGAGCCATACCATCGTGTTGATGAACCAGGATGAACCCAATGGCTTCCCGCTCACCACCCCGCCATGGAGCCATACCATCGAGTTGATGAACCAGGATGAACCCAATGGCTTCCCGCTCTCCACCCCACCATGGAGCCATACCATCGAGTTGATGAACCAGGATGAACCCAATGGCTTCCCGCTCACCACCCCGCCATGGAGCCATACCATCGTGTTGATGAACCAGGATGAACCCAATGGCTTCCCGCTCACCACCCCGCCATGGAGCCATACCATCGAGTTGATGAACCAGGATGAACCCAATGGCTTCCCGCTATCCACCCCACCATGGAGCCATACCATCGAGTTGATGAACCAGGATGAACCCAATGGCTTCCCGCTCACCCCCCCGCCATGGAGCCATACCATCGTGTTGATGAACCAGGATGAACCCAATGGCTTCCCGCTCACCACCCCGCCATGGAGCCATTCCATCGAGTTGATGAACCAGGATGGACCCAATGGCTTTTCGCTCTCCACCCCACCATGGCCCCACGCCATCGAGTTGATAGACCAGGATGAACCCAATGGCTTCCCGCTCACCACCCCGCCATGGAGCCATACCATCGAGTTGATTAACCAGGATGAACCCAATGGCTTCCCGCTCACCACCCCACCATGGAGCCATACCATCGAGTTGATGAACCAGGATGAACCCAATGGCTTCCCGCTCACCACCCCACCATGGCCCCACGCCATCGTGTTGATGAACCAGGATGAACCCAATGGCTTCCCGCTCTCCACCCCACCATGGAGCCATACCATCGAGTTGATGAACCAGAATGAACCCAATGGCTTCCAGCTCACCACCCCACCATGGAGCCATACCATCGTGTTGATGAACCAGGATGAACCCAATGGCTTTCCGCTCTCCACCCCACCATGGAGCCATACCATCGTGTTGATGAACCAGGATGAACCCAATGGCTTCCCGCTCACCACCCCACCATGGCCCCACGCCATCGTGTTGATGAACCAGGATGAACCCAATGGCTTCCCGCTCTCCACTCCGCCATGGAGCCATACCATCGAGTTGATGAACCAGGATGAACCCAATGGCTTCCCGCTCACCACCCCACCATGGAGCCATACCATCGTGTTGATGAACCAGGATGAACCCAATGGCTTCCCGCTCACCACCCCACCATGGCCCCACGCCATCGTGTTGATGAACCAGGATGAACCCAATGGCTTCCCGCTCTCCACCCCGCCATGGAGCCATACCATCGAGTTGATGAACCAGGATGAACCCAATGGCTTCCCGCTCACCACCCCGCCATGGCCCCACGCCATCGAGTTGATGAACCAGGATGAACCCAATGGCTTCCCGCTCTCCACCCCACCATGGAGCCATACCATCGAGTTGATGAACCAGGATGAACCCAATAGCTTCCCGCTCACCACCCCACCATGGCCCCACGCCATCGTGTTGATGAACCAGGATGAACCCAATGGCTTCCCGCTCTCCACCCCGCCATGGAGCCATACCATCGTGTTGATGAACCAGGATGAACCCAACGGCTTCCCGCTCACCACCCCGCCATGGAGCCATACCATCGTGTTGATGAACCAGGATGAACCCAATGGCTTCCCGCTCTCCACCCCACCATGGCCCCACGCCATCGAGTTGATGAACCAGGATGAACCCAATGGCTTCCCGCTCACCACCCCGCCATGGAGCCATACCATCGTGTTGATGAACCAGGATGAACCCAATGGCTTCCCGCTCACCACCCCGCCATGGCCCCACGCCATCGAGTTGATGGACCAGGATGAACCCAATGGCTTCCCGCTCACCACCCCGCCATGGAGCCATACCATCGAGTTGATGAACCAGGATGAACCCAATGGCTTCCCGCTCACCACCCCGCCATGGAGCCATACCATCGAGTTGATGAACCAGGATGAACCCAATAGCTTCCCGCTCACCACCCCACCATGGCCCCACGCCATCGTGTTGATGAACCAGGATGAACCCAATGGCTTCCCGCTCTCCACCCCGCCATGGAGCCATACCATCGAGTTGATGAACCAGGATGAACCCAATGGCTTCCCGCTCACCACCCTGCCATGGAGCCATACCATCGTGTTGATGAACCAGGATGAACCCAATGGCTTCCCGCTCTCCACCCCACCATGGCCCCACGCCATCGAGTTGATGAACCAGGATGAACCCAATGGCTTCCCGCTCACCACCCCGCCATGGAGCCATACCATCGTGTTGATGAACCAGGATGAACCCAATGGCTTCCCGCTCACCACCCCGCCATGGCCCCACGCCATCGAGTTGATGGACCAGGATGAACCCAATGGCTTCCCGCTCACCACCCCGCCATGGAGCCATACCATCGAGTTGATGAACCAGGATGAACCCAATGGCTTCCCGCTCACCACCCCGCCATGGAGCCATTCCATCGAGTTGATGAACCAGGATGAACCCAATGGCTTCCCGCTCACCACCCCGCCATGGAGCCATACCATCGTGTTGATGAACCAGGATGAACCCAATGGCTTCCCGCTCACCACCCCGCCATGGAGCCATACCATCGAGTTGATGAACCAGGATGAACCCAATGGCTTCCCGCTCACCACCCCGCCATGGAGCCATACCATCGTGTTGATGAACCAGGATGAACCCAATGGCTTCCCGCTCACCACCCCGCCATGGCCCCACGCCATCGAGTTGATGGACCAGGATGAACCCAATGGCTTCCCGCTCACCACCCCGCCATGGAGCCATACCATCGAGTTGATGAACCAGGATGAACCCAATGGCTTCCCGCTCACCACCCCGCCATGGAGCCATACCATCGAGTTGATGAACCAGGATGAACCCAATGGCTTCCCGCTCACCACCCCGCCATGGAGCCATACCATCGTGTTGATGAACCAGGATGAACCCAATGGCTTCCCGCTCACCACCCCGCCATGGAGCCATACCATCGAGTTGATGAACCAGGATGAACCCAATGGCTTCCCGCTCACCACCCCGCCATGGAGCCATACCATCGTGTTGATGAACCAGGATGAACCCAATGGTTTCCCGCTCACCACCCCACCATGGCCCCACGCCATCGAGTTGATGAACCAGGATGAACACAATGGATTCTGGACTTCGATTTCATGGAATCGTTCCTGTCTCCTTTGATTGGCGAAGAGTGTTTAATGTTGCTTCCCTGGAAGCATGTGAGGGGTGTGAGACGGTGCGAGGCGTACCATATGCTTTGACTAGAGGGTAGGGGTGTAGACCAGAATTAATGGCTGTTGACGGTAGTAAATACTGGCCGCTTACCTTTCGCGTTTCTTGGTCGGCCGAGGCGCGACAGGATGGCCAAGGTCATCTCAATAACAGCGTGCCAACAGATGAAGGTCACCATGATCCACTTTGCCCAGAAGGGCATGTTGGCCTTGGCCATGTAAGTACCCAGGAACATGGTGGTCACTGCAGGGTTCAAGGTCAAATAGTCATGTGAAGCCATAACAATATTTGCACCCGAAGCAAGGAAGTTTAGTTACGGAACAAGGAAATATGAATGTTGTTCTGCTTATGTCCACCTGACATACAATCACGTCTCACGTCAATGCTTGTTGATGCTCAGCTTAATCGTTCCTGGTAATCGTTCTTGTGGCACAGCGTGATAATATCATCCTACATCTTACAGTTATTAACACACTAGTATGGACCTGTTCTATGTCATACTTCAGATATCGAGAGGTGAGTTGTAACTTAATCTGCGTGGGTGCCGGATGACCTCTGACTGACCTCCAGAGGCGTGACCCAGAACGCCGACGGTGAAGTGCAGCCAGTTGAATATCGGGCGCTTAGGGTGACCGGGGTGACATCTACCGGCCGCTATCAGAGGCTACCGAAAATAAATATATGCTATGCAAAATTACACATATCGTCTTGTGCCATTAACAGCAGGAAAGGCATTATTCCATATTAAGAAAATGAAAAAAACCATTTCAGTCGATAAGGTATAGCATCACAGCATCAAGAACGGATATGTTGCGGATAAAGTTCGTGTTATATCATCACCATGGAGACCCGGTCGAGTGGAACTTACGTTGGCATACACGAGACACAGTGTGAGCACCCCCATCGCAGGGTGCGCCACAATCGGACCCTCCAGCTGGAAACATGAAAACGACATGTTAAAAATATTCCTTCCTTTCGCACATCAATATTGCTAAGACAATCCTGCTAATGAGCAGCTTGTTTGACGATAGAGCTCTTGATACAAGGACCGATATTCCTTTACACACCATCCAGCAAAATGCATGACCTTGCCACATGTTGGGTACAGTATAATCCTATATCTCACTCTCGCGCTAACGACCACTTGGGGTACGGATCTCGTCCTATGTTCCACTCTCGTGCTGACGACCACGTGGAGTACAAGTCTCGTTCTATGTCTCACTCTCGTGCTGACGACCACGTGGGGTACTAGGCTTACCCTCAGGTACCCCTTGGTGTCCACAAAGACACAGATGAATCCTGCAGAGGTCATCAGGAGGGCGCTGATCATGAAGGCCTGGTGCATCTGTAATTGTGGAGAGGGAACGTGGTGAGAACGTGGTGAGAACGTGGTGAGAACGCGGTGAGAACGTGGTGAGAACGCGGTGAGAATGTGGTGAGAACGCGGTAAGATTGTGGTGAGAAGGTAGTGAGGTGGGAGAAACGTGGTGAGAACGTGGTGAGAACGCGGTGAAAAAGTGGCAAGAACGTGGTGAGAACGCGGTGAGAACGTGGTGGGAACGTTGCGAGAACGTGGTGAGAAAGCGGTGAGAACGTGGTGAGAACGTAGTGAGAATGTGGTGAGAACATCGGCTTTCACGATTCCTGTAGTAACCAAAATTCCTGCATTAGTTCCCCACCAATGAGATGCACGGAAAAATCGATGTGCACGAAAGACATTGATACAACTCACAAAACATTTTCTCGTACTCCAGTCATGGTAAAGACGTAAGCATAAATTGTATCAGGTGAACAACCAATAACATACAGCAAGTTGATCAACAGCTTACCTCTCTGAAAAGGAAGTGACGTTTATTCCTAGCGTCATCTGCGTCAACAGATCTCTCTTTCACCCGTTGTGTTCGCACTAACCTGGAACCAGATGGCTTTCCCGCAGCAAGTCTTGTCCGGCCAGACAGGCTTGAAGTAGCGAGGCAGCAGGACCGCGAAACTGACACACACCATCCACGAGAAGATCATCAGGATACCTGTTGGAGAGCCGGAAGGAAAGATACAATCCGGATGGAAGGTTCTTCAGGATCATCAAGATACAGGTGAGAGAGCCGGGTGGAAAATCATCAGGATCATCAAGATACAGATGAGAGAGCCGGGTGGAAAGGCCATCAGGATCATCAAGATACAGGTGAGAGAGCCGGGTGGAACGATACAGGTAAAAAATCCGGATGGAACGCTTATCGGAATACGGGTAAAAGAGCCGGATGAAAAGATAGTCAGGATACTTTGAGTAGAGGATAGGAATGTGGGATTTACCATGGGCTTTGACTAGAGGGTAGGGGTGTAGAACTTACCTTGGGCTTTGACTAGAGGGTAGGGGTGTAGTACTTACCTTGGGCTTTGACTAGAGGGTAGGGGTGTAGAACTTACCTTGGGCTTTGACTAGAGGGTAGAGGTGTAGAACTTACCTTGGGCTTTGACTAGAGGGTAGGGGTGTAGTACTTACCTTGGGCTTTGACTAGAGGGTAGGGGTGTAGAACTTACCTTGGGCTTTGACTAGAGGGTAGGGGTGTAGAACTTACCTTGGGCTTTGACTAGAGGGTAGGGGTGTAGTACTTACCTTGGGCTTTGACTAGAGGGTAGGGGTGTAGGACTTACCATGGGCTTTGACTAGAGGGTAGGGGTGTAGTACTTACCTTGGGCTTTGACTAAAGGGTAGGGGTGTAGGACTTACCATGGGCTTTGACTAGAGGGTAGGGGTGTGGGACGTACCATGGGCTTTGACTAGAGGGTAGGGGTGTAGGACTTACCTTGGGCTTTGGCTAGAGGGTAGGGGTGTAAGACGTACCATGGGCTTTGACTAGAGGGTAGGGGTGTAAGACGTACCATGGGCTTTGACAAGAGGGTAGGGGTGATGGACGTACCATGGGCTTTGACTAGAGGGTAGGGGTGTAAGACGTACCATGGGCTTTGACTAGAGGGTAGGGGTGTAGGACTTACCATGGGCTTTGACTAGAGGGTAGGGGTGTAGGATTTAACTTGGGCTTTGACTAGAGGGTAGGGGTGTAGGACTTACCTTGGACTTTGACATGAGGGGAGGGGTGTAGGACTTACCATGGACTTTGACTAAAGGGTAGGGGTGTGGGGCGTACCATGGGCTTTGACTAGAGGGTAGGGGTGTAGGACTTACCTTGGACTTTGACATGAGGGGAGGGGTGTAGGACTTACCATGGACTTTGACTAAAGGGTAGGGGTGTGGGGCGTACCATGGGCTTTGACTAGAGGGTAGGGGTGTGGGGCGTACCATGGGCTTTGACTAGAGAGTAGGGGTGTGGGGCGTACCATGGGCTTTGACTAGAGGGTGGGGGTGTGGGGCGTACCATGGGCTTTGACTAGAGGGTAGGGGTGTAGGACATACCTTGGACTTTGACTAGAGGTGTAGGGGGCTAGGACTTACCATGGGCTTTGACTGGAGAGTAGAAGGGTAGGGGTGTAGGACGTACCATGGGCTTGGACTAGAGGGTAGGGGTATTGAACGTACCATGGGCTTGGACTAGAGGGTAGGGTTGTAGGACGTACCATGGGCTTGGATTAGAGGGTAGGGGTGTAGGACGTACCATGGGCTTGGACTAGAGGGTAGGGGTATTGAACGTACCATGGGCTTGGATCAGAGGGTAGGGTGGTAGGACGTACCAGGGGCTTGGACTAGAGGGTAGGGGTGTAGGACGTACCATGGGCTTGGACTAGAGGGTAGGGGTGTAGGACGTACCATGGGCTTTGACTGGAGAATAGAGGGGCAGGGGTGTAGGACGTACCATGGGCTTGGACTAGAGGGTAGGGGTATTGAACATACCATGGGCTTTGACTGGAGAGTAGAAGGGTAGGGGTGTAGGACATACCTTGGACTTTGACTAGAGGTGTAGGGGGCTAGGACTTACCATGGGCTTTGACTGGAGAGTAGAAGGGTAGGGGTGTAGGACGTACCATGGGCTTGGACTAGAGGGTAGGGGTATTGAACGTACCATGGGCTTGGACTAGAGGGTAGGGTTGTAGGACGTACCATGGGCTTGGATTAGAGGGTAGGGGTGTAGGACGTACCATGGGCTTGGACTAGAGGGTAGGGGTATTGAACGTACCATGGGCTTGGACTAGAGGGTAGGGTTGTAGGACGTACCAGGGGCTTGGACTAGAGGGTAGGGGTGTAGGACGTACCATGGGCTTGGACTAGAGGGTAGGGGTGTAGGACGTACCATGGGTTTGGACTAGAGGGTAGGGGTATTGAACGTACCATGGGCTTTGACTGGAGAGTAGAAGGGTAGGGGTGTAGGACGTACCATGGGCTTGGACTAGAGGGTAGGGGTATTGAACGTACCATGGGCTTTGACTGGAGAATAGAGGGGTAGGGGTGTAGGACGTACCATGGGCTTGGACTAGAGGGTAGGGGTGTAGGACGTACCATGGGCTTGGACTAGAGGGTAGGGGTGTAGGACGTACCATGGGCTTGGACTAGAGGGTAGGGGTATTGAACGTACCATGGGCTTTGACTGGAGAATAGAGGGGTAGGGGTGTAGGACGTACCATGGGCTTGGACTAGAGGGTAGGGGTGTAGGACGTACCATGGGCTTGGACTAGAGGGTAGGGGTATTGAACGTACCATGGGCTTTGACTGGAGAATAGAGGGGTAGGGGTGTAGGACGTACCATGGGCTTGGACTAGAGGGTAGGGGTGTAGGACGTACCATGGGCTTGGACTAGAGGGTAGGGGTGTAGGACGTACCATGGGCTTGGACTAGAGGGTAGGGGTATTGAACGTACCATGGGCTTTGACTGGAGAATAGAGGGGTAGGGGTGTAGGACGTACCATGGGCTTGGACTAGAGGGTAGGGGTGTAGGACGTACCATGGGCTTGGACTAGAGGGTAGGGGTGTAGGACGTACCATGGGCTTGGACTAGAGGGTAGGGGTGTAGGAAGTACCATGGGCTTGGACTAGAGGGTAGGGGTGTAGGACGTACTATGGGCTTGAACTAGAGGGTAGGGGTGTAGGACGTACCATGGGCTTGGACTAGAGGGTAGGGGTGTAGGACGTACCATGGGCTTGGACTAGATGGTAGGGGTGTAGGACGTACCATGGGCTTGGCCTAGAGGGTAGGGGTGTAGGGCGTACCATGGGCTTGGACTAGAGGGTAGGGGTGTAGGAAGTACCATGGGCTTGGACTAGAGGGTAGGGGTGTAGGACGTGCCATGGGCTTGGACTAGAGGGTAGGGGTGTAGGACGTACCATGGGCTTGAACTAGAGGGTAGGGGTATGGAACTTACCATGGGCTTTGACTGGAGAGTAGAGGGGTAGGGGTGTAGGACGTACCATGGGCTTGGACTAGAGGGTAGGGGTGTAGGACGTACCATGGGCTTGGACTAGAGGGTAGGGGTGTAGGACGTACCATGGGCTTGAACTAGAGGGTAGGGGTGTAAGACGTACCATGGGCTTGGACTAGAGGGTAGGGGTGTAGGACGTACCATGGGCTTGGACTAGAGGGTAGGGGTGCAGGACGTACCATGGGCTTGGACTAGAGGGTAGGGGTATTGAACTTACCATGGGCTTTGACTGGAGAGTAGAGGGGTAGGGGTGTAGGACGTACCATGGGCTTGAACTAGAGGGTATGGGTATGGAACTTACCATGGGCTTTGACTGGAGAGTAGAGGGGTAGGGGTGTAGGACGTAACATGGGCTTGGACTAGAGGGTAGGGGTGTAGGACGTACCATGGGCTTGGACTAGAGGGTAGGGGTGTAGGACGTACCATGGGCTTGAACTAGAGGGTAGGGGTGTAAGACGTACCATGGGCTTGAACTAGAGGGTAGGGGTGTAGGACGTACCATGGGCTTGGACTAGAGGGTAGGGGTGTAGGACGTACCATGGGCTTGGACTAGAGGGTAGGGGTGTAGGATATACCATGGGCTTGAACTAGAGGGTAGGGGTGTAAGACGTACCATGGGCTTGGACTAGAGGGTAGGGGTGTAGGACGTACCATGGGCTTGGACTAGAGGGTAGGGGTGTCGGACGTACCATGGGCTTGGACTAGAGGGTAGGGGTGTAGGACGTACCATGGGCTTGGACTAGAGGGTAGGGGTATTGAACTTACCATGGGCTTTGACTGGAGAGTAGAGGGGTAGGGGTGTAGAACGTACCATGGGCTTGGACTAGAGGGTAGGGGGTGGTGCCGGACATCGACAAGAACTGGTCTGAGGAGACGTTGACCGTTGTAGGTGACGGCACTCTCGCGTCGTGGTGAAGCTTCGTCCCTGTCAAAGAAACAGTTTCAAGGTAAGTTATTGCGCACATATATGGGCCAAGTCCTCACCACGATCTTTATGAAACGGGCTGCCTGCGTGAAGCCCATGTGAAGCCAATGTGAAGCTGATGTCAAGCCATTGTCAATCCTGTATGAACCCAATGTGAAACCAATGTAAACCCAAGGTGAAACCAATGTAAACCCAATGTGAAACCAATGTAATCCCAATGTGAAGCCCATGTCAAGCCCTTGTCAGTTTTTTTGTCAGCATTTTTTTATTGACTGTCCAAATTATAGCCACGAAAGTAAATCTTTATTCCGCACTTACCTAATTAGGATAACTCACGACCTCAGTGGAAAAGATATTGTACATTTATTCCTCTATGGCCACGAGCGTCCAACTGAAAACTCAAGTATTACTGACGCCGTATCTACATTTATTTCATCTGCTCATCGTTTCAGATACCAATAATCCGTCTGGAATAAGCCTTTAAGTCTATCCCTCTTCCCGCGATCAAACTCGCCATCGTACTATTGCGTATTTTGTTTTCAATTGTAACATTTTGCTTTTCATTGCTTGGAGGAAGCCCCATGTTCCTAGCATATGTTTTCGTCGTATCATCGTTAAATAAATATGTTTACACCAAGCCCTTTTCCGTCCTATATGAAGCCAATGTGACGCGTACGTCTACCCCTGATCTGTCCTACAAGAAGCCTTCGTAAAACCCATGAGAAGTCAAAATGGCAAGAGACTTTAGGCATGCGCTTCAGGGCCAAGTGCCGGTGTTGTCGCCAAACAGGGTGACTTGAATAAACTGCTGACACGGGTTCCTTGGACATGAGCCAAGTGCCGGTGTTGCCTCCAAACAAGGCGACTTGAATTACCGGCTGACACAGGCCCCTTGGACATAAGGAGGTAGAAGTCTTGGTCAAGGTCAAACACTTTGTCGGCGTCCGGGGAGGTGCTCTCTGCAACGCTGATAAGGCGCCGAAAACGACACGTGATCAAACCGTCGGCATAAGCAGCCTGGCTTTGTGACGTCACCAGACCCAGTGTACTCTGAAATGAACATCACATATTATATATTCTTATAAGGATGATCAAAACTGCCGTGAAAACGATTTAGGGCATGGTACAGGGGTTATTAGATATGTTTTTGCTCATTTAGTCCAAAATCAAATTTGAAATTTGACTCCTGGGGGATTAAAATTGAAATTGAAATTCAAAATTTGATTAAAACTCTTACATCCGTCAGGACTTCATTTTGACCTTGAACCACGTTGTATGACATCTGGATCAACATGGGTTGTTCGGGATCACCCGTGTACATGCAGTCGATTACGCTGTCCTGACCCTGCAACAACAGGCAAGGTTAGACACGTTAGATATGTTAGCCACGTTAGACATGTTGAACACGTTAGACATGTTGGATACGTTAGACATGCTAGACACGGGAAAAGCCCAGACAGAGGAACTGTGGCTTACCATGAGCTGTTCGTGGGAGAAGCCCAGACAGAGGTACTGTGGCTTACCATGAGCTGGTCGTGGGAGAAGCCTAGACAGAGGTACTGTGGTTGACCATGAGCTGGTCGTGAGAGAAGCCTAGACAGAGGTACTGTGGCTTACCATGAGCTGGTCGAGGGATAAGCCCAGACAGAGGTACTGTGGCTTACCATGAGCTGGTCGTAAGCCTAGACAGAGGTACTGTGGCTTACCATGAGCTGGTCGTGGGAGAAGCCTAGACAGAGGTACTGTGGCTTACCATGAGCTGGTCGTGAGAGAAGCCTAGACAGAGGTACTGTGGCTTACCATGAGCTGGTCGAGGGATAAACCCAGACAGAGGTACTGTGGCTTACCATGAGCTGGTCGTAAGCCTAGACAGAGGTACTGTGGCTTACCATGAGCTGGTCGTGGGAGAAGCCTAGACAGAGGTACTGTGGCTTACCATGAGCTGGTCGTGAGAGAAGCCTAGACAGAGGTACTGTGGCTTACCATGAGCTGGTTGTGGGAGAAGCCTAGACAGCGGTACTGTGGCTTACCATGAGCTGGTCGTAAGCCTACACAGAGGTACTGTGGCTTACCATGAGCTGGTCGTGGGAGAAGCCCAGACAGAGGTACTGTGGCTTACCATGAGCTGGTCGTGGGAGAAGCCTAGACAGAGGTACTGTGGCTTACCATGAGCTGGTCGTAGGAGAAGCCTAGACAGAGGTACTGTGGCTTACCATGAGCTGGTCGTGGGAGAAGCCTAGACAGAGGTACTGTGGCTTACCATGAGCTGGTCGTAGGAGAAGCCCAGACAGAGGTACTGTGGCTTACCATGAGCTGGTCGTGGGATAAGCCCAGACAGAGGTACTGTGGCTTACCATGAGCTGGTCGTGGGAGAAGCCTAGACAGAGGTACTGTGGCTTACCATGAGCTGGTCGTGAGAGAAGCCTAGACAGAGGTACTGTGGCTTACCATGAGCTGGTCGAGGGATAAGCTCAGACAGAGGTACTGTGGCTTACCATGAGCTGGTCGTAAGCCTACACAGAGGTACTGTGGCTTACCATGACCTGGTCGTGGGGGAAGCCTAGACAGAGGTACTGTGGCTTACCATGAGCTGGTCGTGGGGGAAGCCTAAACAAAGGTACTGTGGCTTACCATGAGCTGGTCGTAAGCCTACACAGAGGTACTGTGGCTTACCATGACCTGGTCGTGAGAGAAGCCTAGACAGAGGTACTGTGGCTTACCATGAGCTGGTCGTGGGAGAAGCCTAGACAGAGGTACTGTGGCTTACCATGAGCTGGTCGTAGGAGAAACCCAGAAAGAGGTACTGTGGCTTACCATGAGCTGGTCGTGGGGGAAGCCTAAACAGAGGTACTGTGGCTTACCATCAGCTGGTCGTGGGAAAGGCCTAGACAGAGGTACTGTGGCTTACCATGAGTTGGTCGTGGGGGAAGCCTAGACAGAGGTACTGTGGCTTACCATGAGCTGGTCGTGCGAGAAGCCTAGACAGAGGTACTGTGGCTTACCATGAGTTGGTCGTGGGAGAAGCCTAGACAGAGGTACTGTGGCTTACCATGAGCTGGTCGTGAGAGAAGCCTAGAAAAAGGTACTGTGGCTTACCATGAGCTGGTCGTGGGGGACGCCTAGACAGAGGTACTGTGGCTTGCCATGAGCTGGTCGTGAGAGAAGCCTAGACAGAGGTACTGTGGCTTACCATGAGCTGGTCGTGGGGGAAGCCTAGACAGAGGTACTGTGGCTTATCATGAGCTGGTCATGGGGGAAGCCTAGACAGAGGTACTGTGGCTTACCATGAGCTGGTCGTGGGATAAGCCTAGACAGAGGTACTGTGGCTTACCATGAGCTGGTCGTGGGAGAAGCCTAGACAGAGGTACTGTGGCTTACCATGAGCGGGTCGTGAGAGAAGCCTAGACAGAGGTACTGTGGCTTACCATGAGCTGGTCGTGAGAGAAGCCTAGACAGAGGTACTGTGGCTTACCATAAGCTGGTCGTGAGAGAAGCCCAGACAGAGGCATTGTGGCTTACCATGAGCTGGTCGTGAGAGAAGCCTAGACAGAGGTACTGTGGCCTACCATGAGCTGGTCGTGAGAGAAGCCTAGACAGAGGTACTGTGGCTTACCATGAGCTGGTTGTGGGAGAAGCCTAGACAGAGGTACTGTGGCTTACCATGAGCTGGTCGTGAGAGAAGCCTAGACAGAGGTACTGTGGCTTACCATGAGCTGGTCGTGGGATAAGCCTAGACAGAGGTACTGTGGCTTACCATGAACTGGTCGTGGGAGAAGTCTAGACAGAGGTACTGTGGCTTACCATGAGTTGGTCGTGAGAGAAGCCTAGACAGAGGTACTGTGGCTTACCATGAGCTGGTCGTGAGAGAAGCCTAGACAGAGGTACTGTGGCTTACCATAAGCTGGTCGTGGGAGAAGCCTAGACAGAGGTAGAGCTGGTCGTGAGAGAAGCCTAGACAGAGGTACTGTGGCTTACCATGAGCTGGTTGTGGGAGAAGCCTAGACAGAGGTACTGTGGCTTACCATGAGCTGGTCGTGAGAGAGGCCTAGACAGAGGTACTGTGGCTTACCATGAGCTGGTCGTGGGATAAGCCTAGACAGAGGTACTGTGGCTTACCATGAGCTGGTCGTGGGAGAAGTCTAGACAGAGGTACTGTGGCTTACCATCAGCTGGTCGTGAGAGAAGCCTAGACAGAGGTATTGTGGCTTACCATGAGCTGGTCGTGAGAGAAGCCTAGACAGAGGTACTGTGGCTTACCATGAGCTGGTCGTGAGAGAAGCCTAGACAGAGGTACTGTGGCTTACCATGAGCTGGTTGTGGGAGAAGCCTAGACAGAGGTACTGTGGCTTACCATGAGCTGGTCGTGGGAGAAGTCTAGACAGAGGTACTGTGGCTTACCATCAGCTGGTCGTGAGATAAGCCTAGACAGAGGTACTGTGGCTTACCATGAGCTGGTCGTGGGAGAAGTCTAGACAGAGGTACTGTGGCTTACCATCAGCTGGTCGTGGGAGAAGCCTAGACAGAGGTACTGTGGCTTACCATGAGCTGGTAGTGAGAGAAGCCTAGACAGAGGTACTGTGGCTTACCATGAGCTGGTCGTGAGAGAAGCCTAGACAGAGGTACTGTGGCTTACCATGAGCTGGTCGTGAGAGAAGCCTAGACAGAGATACTGTGGCTTACCATGAGCTGGTCGTGAGAGAAGCCTAGACAGAGGTACTGTGGCTTACCATGAGCTGGTTGTGGGAGAAGCCTAGACAGAGGTACTGTGGCTTACCATGAGCTGGTCGTGGGATCGTGGAAGAAGCCCAGACAGAGGTACTGTGGCTTACCATGAGCTGGTCATGGGAGAAGCCCAGACCGAGGTACTGTGGCTTACCATGAGCTGGTTGTGGGAGAAGCCCAGACAGAGGTACTGTGGCTTACCATGAGCTGGTCGTGGGGGAAGCCTAGACAGAGGTACTGTGGCTTACCATGAGCTGGTCGTGAGAGAAGCCTAGACAGAGGTACTGTGGCTTACCATGAGCTGGTCGTGGGATAAGCCTAGACAGAGGTACTGTGGCTTACCATGAGCTGGTCGTGGGAGAAGTCTAGACAGAGGTACTGTGGCTTACCATCAGCTGGTCGTGAGAGAAGCCTAGACAGAGGTATTGTGGCTTACCATGAGCTGGTCGTGAGAGAAGCCTAGACAGAGGTACTGTGGCTTACCATGAGCTGGTCGTGAGAGAAGCCTAGACAGAGGTACTGTGGCCTACCATGAGCTGGTCGTGAGAGAAGCCTAGACAGAGGTACTGTGGCTTACCATGAGCTGGTTGTGGGAGAAGCCTAGACAGAGGTACTGTGGCTTACCATGAGCTGGTCGTGAGAGAAGCCTAGACAGAGGTACTGTGGCTTACCATGAGCTGGTCGTGGGATAAGCCTAGACAGAGGTACTGTGGCTTACCATGAACTGGTCGTGGGAGAAGTCTAGACAGAGGTACTGTGGCTTACCATGAGTTGGTCGTGAGAGAAGCCTAGACAGAGGTACTGTGGCTTACCATGAGCTGGTCGTGAGAGAAGCCTAGACAGAGGTACTGTGGCTTACCATAAGCTGGTCGTGGGAGAAGCCTAGACAGAGGTAGAGCTGGTCGTGAGAGAAGCCTAGACAGAGGTACTGTGGCTTACCATGAGCTGGTTGTGGGAGAAGCCTAGACAGAGGTACTGTGGCTTACCATGAGCTGGTCGTGAGAGAGGCCTAGACAGAGGTACTGTGGCTTACCATGAGCTGGTCGTGGGATAAGCCTAGACAGAGGTACTGTGGCTTACCATGAGCTGGTCGTGGGAGAAGTCTAGACAGAGGTACTGTGGCTTACCATCAGCTGGTCGTGAGAGAAGCCTAGACAGAGGTATTGTGGCTTACCATGAGCTGGTCGTGAGAGAAGCCTAGACAGAGGTACTGTGGCTTACCATGAGCTGGTCGTGAGAGAAGCCTAGACAGAGGTACTGTGGCTTACCATGAGCTGGTTGTGGGAGAAGCCTAGACAGAGGTACTGTGGCTTACCATGAGCTGGTCGTGGGAGAAGTCTAGACAGAGGTACTGTGGCTTACCATCAGCTGGTCGTGAGATAAGCCTAGACAGAGGTACTGTGGCTTACCATGAGCTGGTCGTGGGAGAAGTCTAGACAGAGGTACTGTGGCTTACCATCAGCTGGTCGTGGGAGAAGCCTAGACAGAGGTACTGTGGCTTACCATGAGCTGGTAGTGAGAGAAGCCTAGACAGAGGTACTGTGGCTTACCATGAGCTGGTCGTGAGAGAAGCCTAGACAGAGGTACTGTGGCTTACCATGAGCTGGTCGTGAGAGAAGCCTAGACAGAGATACTGTGGCTTACCATGAGCTGGTCGTGAGAGAAGCCTAGACAGAGGTACTGTGGCTTACCATGAGCTGGTTGTGGGAGAAGCCTAGACAGAGGTACTGTGGCTTACCATGAGCTGGTCGTGGGATCGTGGAAGAAGCCCAGACAGAGGTACTGTGGCTTACCATGAGCTGGTCATGGGAGAAGCCCAGACCGAGGTACTGTGGCTTACCATGAGCTGGTTGTGGGAGAAGCCCAGACAGAGGTACTGTGGCTTACCATGAGCTGGTCGTGGGGGAAGCCTAGACAGAGGTACTGTGGCTTACCATGAGCTGGTCGTGAGAGAAGCCTAGACAGAGGTACTGTGGCTTACCATGAGCTGGTCGTGGGATAAGCCTAGACAGAGGTACTGTGGCTTACCATGAGCTGGTCGTGGGAGAAGTCTAGACAGAGGTACTGTGGCTTACCATCAGCTGGTCGTGAGAGAAGCCTAGACAGAGGTATTGTGGCTTACCATGAGCTGGTCGTGAGAGAAGCCTAGACAGAGGTACTGTGGCTTACCATGAGCTGGTCGTGAGAGAAGCCTAGACAGAGGTACTGTGGCTTACCATGAGCTGGTCGTGGGAGAAGCCTAGACAGAGGTACTTTAGCTTACCATGAGCTGGTCGTGAGAGAAGCCTAGACAGAGGTACTGTGGCTTACCATGAGCTGGTCGTGGGATAAGCCTAGACAGAGGTACTGTGGCTTACCATGAGCTGGTCGTGGGAGAAGTCTAGACAGAGGTACTGTGGCTTACCATGAGCTGGTCGTGAGAGAAGCCTAGACAGAGGTACTGTGGCTTACCATGAGCTGGTCGTGAGAGAAGCCTAGACAGAGGTACTGTGGCTTACCATGAGCTGGTCGTGGGATAAGCCTAGACAGAGGTACTGTGGCTTACCATGAGCTGCTCGTGGGAGAAGTCTAGACAGAGGTACTGTGGCTTACCATGAGCTGGTCGTGAGAGAAGCCTAGACAGAGGTACTGTGGCTTACCATGAGCTGGTCGTGAGAGAAACCTAGACAGAGGTACTGTGGCTTACCATAAGCTGGTCGTGGGAGAAGCCTAGACAGGGGTACTGTGGCTTACCATGAGCTGGTCGTGAGAGAAGCCTAGACAGAGGTACTGTGGCTTACCATGAGCTGGTCGTGGGATAAGCCTAGACAGAGGTACTGTGGCTTACCATGAGCTGGTTGTGGGAGAAGCCTAGACAGGGGTACTGTGGCTTACCATGAACTGGTCGTGAGAGAAGCCCAGACAGAGGTACTGTGGCTTACCATGAGCTGGTCGTGGGATAAGCCTAGACAGAGGTACTGTGGCTTACCATGAGCTGGTCGTGGGAGAAGTCTAGACAGAGGTACTGTGGCTTACCATGAGCTGGTCGTGGGATCGTGGAAGAAGCCCAGACAGAGGTACTGTGGCTTACCATGAGCTGGTCATGGGAGAAGCCCAGACCGAGGTACTGTGGCTTACCATGAGCTGGTTGTGGGAGAAGCCCAGACAGAGGTACTGTGGCTTACCATGAGCTGGTCGTGGGGGAAGCCTAGACAGAGGTACTGTGGCTTACCATGAGCTGGTCGTGAGAGAAGCCTAGACAGAGGTACTGTGGCTTACCATGAGCTGGTCGTGAGAGAAGCCTAGACAGAGGTACTGTGGCTTACCATGAGCTGGTCGTGGGATAAGCCTAGACAGAGGTACTGTGGCTTACCATGAGCTGGTCGTGGGAGAAGTCTAGACAGAGGTACTGTGGCTTACCATCAGCTGGTCGTGAGAGAAGCCTAGACAGAGGTATTGTGGCTTACCATGAGCTGGTCGTGAGAGAAGCCTAGACAGAGGTACTGTGGCTTACCATGAGCTGGTCGTGAGAGAAGCCTAGACAGAAGTACTGTGGCTTACCATGAGCTGGTTGTGGGAGAAGCCTAGACAGAGGTACTGTGGCTTACCATGAGCTGGTCGTGAGAGAAGCCTAGACAGAGGTACTGTGGCTTACCATGAGCTGGTCGTGGGATAAGCCTAGACAGAGGTACTGTGGCTTACCATGAGCTGGTCGTGGGAGAAGTCTAGACAGAGGTACTGTGGCTTACCATGAGCTGGTCGTGAGAGAAGCCTAGACAGAGGTACTGTGGCTTACCATGAGCTGGTCGTGAGAGAAGCCTAGACAGAGGTACTGTGGCTTACCATAAGCTGGTCGTGGGAGAAGCCTAGACAGAGGTACTGTGGCTTACCATGAGCTGGTCGTGAGAGAAGCCTAGACAGAGATACTGTGGCTTACCATGAGCTGGTCGTGAGAGAAGCCTAGACAGAGGTACTGTGGCTTACCATGAGCTGGTTGTGGGAGAAGCCTAGACATAGGTACTGTGGCTTACCATGAGCTGGTCGTGAGAGAAGCCTAGACAGAGGTACTGTGGCTTACCATGAGCTGGTCGTGGGATAAGCCTAGACAGAGGTACTGTGGCTTACCATGAGCTGGTCGTGGGAGAAGTCTAGACAGAGGTACTGTGGCTTACCATGAGCTGGTCGTGGGATCGTGGAAGAAGCCCAGACAGAGGTACTGTGGCTTACCATGAGCTGGTCATGGGAGAAGCCCAGACCGAGGTACTGTGGCTTACCATGAGCTGGTTGTGGGAGAAGCCCAGACAGAGGTACTGTGGCTTACCATGAGCTGGTCGTGGGGGAAGCCTAGACAGAGGTACTGTGGCTTACCATGAGCTGGTCGTGAGAGAAGCCTAGACAGAGGTACTGTGGCTTACCATGAGCTGGTCGTAGGAGAAGCCTAGACAGAGGTACTGTGGCTTACCATGAGCTGGTCGTGGGGGAAGCCTAGACAGAGGTACTGTGGCTTACCATGAGCTGGTCGTGGGGGAAGCCTAGACAGAGGTACTGTGGCTTACCATGAGCTGGTCGTGAGAGAAGCCTAGACAGAGGTACTGTGGCTTACCATGAGCTGGTCGTAGGAGAAGCCTAGACAGAGGTACTGTGGCTTACCATGAGCTGGTCGTGGGGGAAGCCTAGACAGAGGTACTGTGGCTTACCATGAGCTGGTCGTGGGGGAAGCCTAGACAGAGGTACTGTGGCTTACCATGAGCTGGTCGTGAGAGAAGCCTAGACAGAGGTACTGTGGCTTACCATGAGCTGGTCGTAGGAGAAGCCTAGACAGAGGTACTGTGGCTTACCATGAGCTGGTCGTGGGGGAAGCCTAGACAGAGGTACTGTGGCTTACCATGAGCTGGTCGTGGGGGAAGCCTAGACAGAGGTACTGTGGCTTACCATGAGCTGGTCGTGGGGGAAGCCTAGACAGAGGTACTGTGGCTTACCATGAGCTGGTCGTAGGAGAAGCCTAGACAGAGGTACTGTGGCTTACCATGAGCTGGTCGTAAGAGAAGCCTAGACAGAGGTACTCTTCGGATGAGTCCACCATGGCCTGTGTCTCGAAGTCCACGGCCGTCTCGATGGACTTGGTCCAGGTGGCTAGGAAGGTGCAGTCCGTGGAGTTGCAGTCGGCGGGGACCTTGTAACACCCTTTGGTCTGACCGCACCCAGACGTGTCCACTTCTGACAGCGGCGCCTGGCAACAATTACGGTGACTTCCATAACTGGATCAGAAGCGACATCCTGAATGAAGCCAATGGTAACAAGTATTATATGTGAAACCAATGGTAACCGGTATTACCTATGAACCCAATGGTGCCCAGTAATACCTAAGAAACCAATGGTGACCAGTATTACCTATGAAACCAATGGTGACAAGTATTACCTATGAAACCAATGGTGACCAGTATTACCTATGAAACCAATGGTGACCAGTATTACCTATTAAACCAATGGTGACCAGTATTACCTATGAAACCAATGGTGACCAGTATTACCTATGAAACCAATGGTGACCAGTATTACCTATGAAACCAATGGTGACCAGTATTACCTATGAAACCAATGGTGATCAGTATTACCTATTAAACCAATGGTGACCAGTATTACCTGAGCAGCAGCGTTGGCCGACGCGTGGCCCGCCTCGCTTGACTTCCCTCTAGCAGCCACGAGGGTCATTGACCTCCTGCGACCCTCGACCAGAGGGGAGGAGACATTGACCCAGTAGAGTTGGTCTTCCTGCATCACTGTCGCCCTGGACGATAAGGGAGACCATGAACCGAGAAGGCATACCAGCGATAAAACGGTCATCAAGTTGGTTTACAATGGACACTACCATTAGTGGCCGACGTACGTCCGTCTACACAAGAACATCCACTAGCCCCATATACATACCGATAAGCGCATGTCCCCTATAAAGTTATCTGCATAAAAAGATCATCCGAAGCTGTGCTTCGTTTCGACGTAGCCAACCCGACTAAACATGCTCTTACAGGAGCGTCACATCAAGCTGTTATGTGTTAGTGGTACGATACCTGAAGTGAAGAGTACCCATGTTCTCATCTGGAGCATGCCACGTGACGGTCAAGGTGACCTTGGGAGAGGACTTGCCATGCGAGGCTATTTGTCCCTGAAATAATTTATTAAGCATTGCTTAAAATTATAATACAATACAACACACGAGGACAAAGGTATATGCAAGTATGTATTTATGATAGAGGACCTATGGCATATCTAAGGCACATCGGATGTTACCTGGAAATGTGATTCGCTGGTCTGGTGTCAGGAATAAAATATAACTACAGCAGCCGTCCACTTACCGGGAACTGCGTACAGTTGGAGCCGGTACCAGGCAGAGCGTCGAACCAGCCGACCTTCAGTCCCGTTGAGTTGACCTTGGTCTGTATCAGGAAACCTTGGAAGGCTGGTTCCCCGTCGATTGACCTCAAGGTCACTGCAGACAAACCGATAACAATCCGTAAAAGACGATTTTCTCCGTACATATGTAAATGATCAGGACACAATCGTTACGCCTTTGCCACAACGGCCGATCGGACTGGCTCCCTGTAGTGTAATCAAATACATATGTTGTACGATATGTTTACAATGACCGTTGAATGTCATGGAAAGGTGTTTATTCTGTGGCAATGAAGTGGTGTCTATTTCGTGAGAGCGCAATGAGATCAAGGTTTTAATCCGTCAAAGAAAATGTTCAGGATCAGTGGAAGGCCTCCCCGGTTACTTGGTTGTATCGCTATGATAGCACCAGTAATGACAATACTTTTCAAGCAATAATTCCATTTAGCTGATAATCCAATTTTATGTGATGCTCGTGATGCATTGACTGAAGTGATCATACCACTGAGGTGCTACTCTACACTCACCCTGCAGACTGCTCCCGGGTTCATACCACCCCTGGCTCACACCGATCACATAGGGGGACGGGGCAGTTTGAGGCGAGACTGAGTTGGAATGCGCGAACCAGTCACATGTCCATACGCGGTGGCCATAGTATCCGTCGTATCCGTCTGGAAAGGCGGCAGTTTGGCCGAGGAATGCGGGAACTAGGCAAGTAGCGAGTAACAGCAAATAAGAAAGGATCCCTCCTTTAGTTCGCGCGTTGTGACGGCAGTGCAAGGTGAGTACAGGTGACATTGTGACGTCACAATGGACGGATACTTCCGGCGCCAGGTCTGACTCGCAGGTCTTGTATGAGAAGAAAAACAAGAACACCAAGGCCAGGTTTCACTTAACTTCTTTTTAATATAATTCTCATATCCAGGCCATGACGACGGATCCCAACTCCGCAACTGCTGCCACTGGCTTTCAAAACAACACGTAACTGGCCTCAGCTCAGCCTATTTAAACCAGTACTCCGGTAGACATCGCCACCCGTGCCATAATCCGTGACGTCACAACCGGCCAGTCTGGCTTCCTCTCAAGGCCATTGTAGGTCAGAAAGAAAGTCGTTTTTTCAATGTATATCATACAGGAATGCCGCCAGCCACCAGACTCAACCAAAACACTTACATCACCACTGGGGAGGCGGCCATCTGGACCTGTTCGTCTGGTCGCTGGTTCGCCCTGGGTTCACCACTGGGTGCACGGACTGTGTGGCAATCTCTTCCTCTACGCCACGCCCTCTGTCGGGGAGCACCCACCGCTGACACTGTGGCTGCGAGGTGCCTGGGTTGCTGGGCAGATGGTTTATCTGTTACTCACGTTACTTGATGCATCATGGTGATATAGCGTGGCCCTGACCTGCACGCCGTAAAACACGATTTCCACTCATATTTTGTCTTTACTCTAACCCAAGGGCAGGGGTTGTGAACATGGAGGCGGTGGAAGGGATGAGCGCGTTTTTCTCATCGAAGCCGCGGGGGAGCGGGTGGGGGGGGGCGTAAAGGGAGTAAGGTCAAACAGTGTTTGTTGTCATTCATTAGAGTTAAGGGAACTGTGAAGCTAAATTGAATGTGACTGTTAATGATAACCATATAACTATGAATATTAGTACGTGATCACACCATCACTAAATCCGCAATCTTGCCGAGTAACCCTACCAGACAATGTTGAGGATCGGTCGCAAGGTGAGACCATGGCCCACTGGTCTCCGCGCAGTGCATGCCGGAACTGCTGGGCAACACATCGCCTTGTATAAGTATACTGATGGAGGTCATCGTGTCTCAGACATCGCCGACCCGCTCCCTGCATGTATGAAGGCCTGTGAATCTATGGACCCGCTACCTGCATGTATGAAGGCCTGTGAATCTATGGACCCGCTACCTGCATATACTAAGGTCTGTGATTCTATGGACCCGCTCCCTGCATATATTAAGGTCTGTGATTCTATGGACCCGCTACCTGCATATATTAAGGACTGATTCTATGGACCCGCTACCTGCATATATTAAGGACTGATTCTATGGACCCGCTACCTGCATATATTAAGGACTGATTCTATGGACCCGCTACCTGCATCTATTAAGGACTGATTCTATGGACCCGCTACCTGCATATATTAAGGACTGATTCTATAGACCCGCTACCTGCATATATTAAGGACTGATTCTATGGACCCGCTACCTGCATATATTAAGGTCTGTGAATCTATGGACCCGCTACCTGCATATATTAAGGTCTGTGATTCTATGGACCCGCTACCTGCATATATTAAGGCCTGTGATTCTATGGACCCGCTCCCTGCATATATTAAGGTCTGTGATTCTATGGACCCGCTACCTGCATATACTAAGGTCTGTGATTCTATGGACCCGCTACCTGCATATATTAAGGACTGATTCTATGGACCCGCTACCTGCATATATTAAGGACTGATTCTATGGACCCGCTACCTGCATATATTAAGGACTGATTCTATGGACCCGCTACCTGCATATATTAAGGACTGATTCTATGGACCCGCTACCTGCATATATTAAGGTCTCTGAATCTATGGACCCGCTACCTGCATATATTAAGGTCTGTGATTCTATGGACGCGCTACCTGCATATATTAAGGCCTGTGATTCTATGGACCCGCTCCCTGCATATATTAAGGTCTGTGATTCTATGGACCCGCTACCTGCATATATTAAGGACTGATTCTATGGACCCGCTACCTGCATATATTAAGGTCTGTGAATCTATGGACCCGCTACATGCATATATTAAGGTCTGTGATTTTATGGACCCGCTACCTGCATATATTAAGGCCTGTGATTCTATGGACCCGCTCCCTGCATATATTAAGGTCTGTGATTCTATGGACCCGCTACCTGCATATATTAAGGACTGATTCTATGGACCCGCTACCTGCATATATTAAGGACTGATTCTATGGACCCGCTACCTGCATATATTAAGGTCTGTGAATCTATGGACCCGGTACCTGCATATATTAAGGTCTGTGATTCTATGGACCCGCTACCTGCATATATTAAGGACTGATTATATGGACCCGCTACCTGCATATATTAAGGACTGATTCTATGGACCCGCTACCTGCATATATTAAGGCCTGTGATTCTTTGGACCCGGTACCTGCATATATTAAGGACTGATTCTATGGACCCGCTACCTGCATATATTAAGGCCTGTGATTCTTTGGACCCGGTACCTGCATATATTAAGGACTGACTCTATGGACCCGCTACCTGCATATATTAAGGCCTGTGATTCTTTGGACCCGGTACCTGCATATATTAAGGTCTGTGATTCTATGGACCCGCTACCTGCATATATTAAGGACTGATTCTATGGACCCGCTACCTGCATATATTAAGGCCTGTGATTCTTTGGACCCGCTACCTGCATATATTAAGGACTGATTCTATGGACCCGCTACCTGCATATATTAAGGCCTGTGATTCTTTGGACCCGCTACCTGCATATATTAAGGACTGATTCTATGGACCCGCTACCTGCATATATTAAGGCCTGTGATTCTTTGGACCCGCTACCTGCATATATTAAGGACTGATTCTATGGACCCGCTACCTGCATATATTAAGGCCTGTGATTCTTTGGACCCGGTACCTGCATATATTAAGGACTGATTCTATGGACCCGCTACCTGCATATATTAAGGCCTGTGATTCTTTGGACCCGCTACCTGCATATATATGAGGGCTGATTCTATGGACCCGCTACCTGCATATATTAAGGCCTGTGATTCTTTGGACCCGGTACCTGCATATATAAGGTCTGTGAATCTATGGACCCGCTCCCTGCATATATTAAGGCCTGTGATTCTATGGACCTGCTCCCTGCATATATTAAGGTCTGTTATTCTATGGACCCGCTCCCTACATGTATCAAGGCCTGTGATTCTATGGACCCGGTACCTGCATATATTAAGGCCTGTGATTCTATGGACCCGCTCCCTGCATATATTAAGGACCGATTCTATGGACCCGCTACCTGCATATATTAAGGACTGATTAGCTTACGGCAGGCTTACGTTATCACCTCATGTTGCAGATGTTGTCTGCTGTTTGCCTGGCGCTGAGGGCGTGTCGACGACACGGTCAATAAATGCAATCTCTTGGCCAAGGCAATATCTCGATCATATTGATGGCCGGCTAAACGCCCTTGGTCTCCTCTGACCTTGGGTTTGTTATCGTACTGCATGCCGAACACTCCAACATCTCGCATCGTCAGGCTTCGTAGCTCATGTCCAGAGCCATATATTACAGACGTAACTATGATGTGACATTCTGTACCAATCATGTGTGAATATCTTACAGACCCCCGATGTAACACCCTGTACCAATCATGTGTGAATATCTTGCAGACCCCTGATGTGACATCCAGTACCAATCATGTGTACATATATTACGGACCCCTCGTGTGACACCCTGTACCAATCATTCGTGCATATTTTACGGACCCCTAGTGTGACACCCTGTACCAATCATATGTGAATATTTTACGGACTCCTGATGTGACACTCTGTACCAATTATGTGTGAATATCTTACGGACCCCTGATGTGACATCCAGTACCAATCATGTGTACATATATTACGGACCCCTCGTGTGACACCCTGTACCAATCATTCGTGCATATATTACGGACCCCTAGTGTGACACCCTGTACCAATCATGTGTGAATATCTTACGGAACCCTGATGTGACACCCTGTACCAATCATGTGTGAATATCTTACGGAACCCTGATGTGACACCCTGTACCAATCATGTGTGAATATCTCAGACCCCTGATGTGACACCCTGTACCAATCATGTGTGAATATCTCAGACCCCTGATGTGACACCCTGTACCAATCATGTGTGAATATCTTACAGGCCCCTAGTGTGACACCCTGTACCAATCATGTGTGAATATCTTACGGAACCCTGATGTGACACCCTGTACCAATCATGTGTGAATATCTTACGGAACCCTGATGTGACAACCTGTACCAATCATGTGTGAATATCTTACGGACCCCTGATGTGACACCCTGTACCAATTATGTGTGAATATCTTACGGACCCCTGGTGTGACACCCTGTACCAACATGTGTGCATATCTTACGGACCCCTGGTGTGACACCCTGTACCAATCATGTGTGAATATCTTACGGAACCCTGATGTGACACCCTGTACCAATCATGCGTGAATATCTTACAGACCCCTAGTGTGACACCCTGTACCAATCATGTGTGAATATCTTACGGAACCCTGATGTGACACCGTGTACCAATCATGTGTGAATATCTTACGGACCCCTGATGTGACAACCTGTACCAATCATGTGTGAATATCTTACGGAACCCTGATGTGACACCCTGTACCAATTATGTGTGAATATCTTACGGACCCCTGGTGTGACACCCTGTACCAACATGTGTGCATATCTTACGGACCCCTGGTGTGACACCCTGTACCAATCATGTGTGAATATCTTACGGAACCCTGATGTGACAACCTGTACCAATCATGTGTGAATATCTTACGGAACCCTGATGTGACACCCTGTACCAATTATGTGTGAATATCTTACGGACCCCTGGTGTGACACCCTGTACCAACATGTGTGCATATCTTACGGACCCCTGGTGTGACACCCTGTACCAATCATGTGTGAATATCTTACGGAACCCTGATGTGACACCGTGTACCAATCATGTGTGAATATCTTACGGACCCCTGATGTGACACCGTGTACCAATCATGTGTGAATATCTTACGGACCCCTGATGTGACACCGTGTACCAATCATGTGTGAATATCTTACGGAACCCTGATGTGACACCGTGTACCAATCATGTGTGCATATCTTACGGACCCCTGGTGTGACACCGTGTACCAACATGTGTGAATATCTTACGGAACCCTGATGTGACACCCTGTACCAATTATGTGTGAATATCTTACGGACCCCTGGTGTGACACCCTGTACCAACATGTGTGCATATCTTGCGGACCCCTGGTGTGACACCCTGTACCAATCATGTGTGAATATCTTACGGAACCCTGATGTGACACCGTGTACCAATCATGTGTGAATATCTTACGGACCCCTGGTGTGACACCCTGTACCAATCATGTGTGAATATCTTACGGACCCCTGATGTGACACCCTGTACCAATCATGTGTGAATATCTTACGGAACCCTGATGTGACACCCTGTACCAATCATGTGTGAATATCTTACGGACCCCTGGTGTGACACCCTGTACCAACATGTGTGAATATCTTACGGACCCCTGATGTGACACCCTGTACCAATCATGTGTGAATATCTTACGGACCCCTGATGTGACACCCTGTACCAATCATGTGTGAATATCTTACGGAACCCTGATGTGACACCGTGTACCAACATGTGTGAATATCTTACGGACCCCTGATGTGACACCGTGTACCAATCATGTGTGAATATCTTACAGACCCCTGATGTGACACCCTGTACCAATCATGTGTGAATATCTTACGGACCCCTGGTGTGACACCCTGTACCAACATGTGTGAATATCTTACGGACCCCTGGTGTGACACCCTGTACCAATCATGTGTGAATATCTTGCGGACCCCTGGTGTGACACCCTGTACCAATCATGTGTGAATATCTTACGGACCCCTGGTGTGACACCCTGTACCAACATGTGTGCATATCTTGCGGACCCCTGGTGTGACACCCTGTACCAACATGTGTGAATATCTTACGGAACCCTGATGTGACACCGTGTACCAACATGTGTGAATATCTTACGGACCCCTGATGTGACACCCTGTACCAATTATGTGTGAATATCTTGCGGACCCCTGGTGTGACACCCTGTACCAACATGTGTGAATATCTTACGGAACCCTGATGTGACACCGTGTACCAACATGTGTGAATATCTTACGGACCCCTGATGTGACACCCTGTACCAATCATGTGTGCATATCTTGCGGACCCCTGGTGTGACACCCTGTACCAACATGTGTGAATATCTTACGGAACCCTGATGTGACACCGTGTACCAACATGTGTGAATATCTTACGGACCCCTGATGTGACACCGTGTACCAATCATGTGTGAATATCTTACGGACCCCTGATGTGACACCCTGTACCAACATGTGTGCATATCTTACGGACCCCTGATGTGACACCCTGTACCAATCATGTGTGAATATCTTACGGACCCCTGATGTGACACCCTGTACCAACATGTGTGCATATCTTACGGACCCCTGGTGTGACACCCTGTACCAATCATGTGTGAATATCTTACGGAACCCTGATGTGACACCGTGTACCAATCATGTGTGAATATCTTACGGACCCCTGATGTGACACCCTGTACCAATCATGTGTGAATATCTTACGGACCCCTGATGTGACACCCTGTAGCCGTACGTGTGGACCTAGCGCCTCAGTCGTTTTACAGTCTTAGCCATATGTGATCTCACTAGTTATAAAATAGCGCGACACATCTGTATTCAAATATTTATTTTCATTGATCATTTATCAATGTGTACACTAAAACAATGAGAAAGTGATTTTTCACACAAATACAATCGACAACGCTAACAATAATCTTAATCTATGCCAGCTCTAGCAGTGGGGGTGGGGGGGGGCGCCAAATAAGGAAACATGAGTGACAACAACTGTCCCGGGGAGTGTAACCGGACTGTGCATCACACGTGTCATCAAACTACCCGGATGTAGAGTGAGCACCGTGGTTCAGGGCGGCATCGAGTTACAGATGAGGTGAAGGGAGGCACGCGAAGGAGGGACCAGACAAGCAGTGGCATATGAGCATTCTCTGTTAGTTAGTGTCGTAGATCTAATATGAGCATTACATGAGCAGAAATGTTGTCTATTGTCAGTCGTGCACTCAATCATGAAGTCAGCCCTGGGGTCACCATGAGGTCAGCCGTGCAGTCAATCATGAAGTCAGCCGTGGGGTCAGCCACGAAGGGGGGGTCACCATGAAGTCAGGCATGGGGTCACCATGAAGTCAGCCGTGCAGTCATCATGAAGTCAGCCGTGGGGTCACCATGAGGTCAGCCATGAGGTCACCATGAAGTCCGCCGTGGGTCAACATATAGTTCGCCGTGGGGTCAGCCGTGGGGTCACCATGAAGTCATCCGTGGGGTCACCATGAGGTCAGCCATGGGGTCACCATGAAGTCATCCGTGGGGTCACCATGAGGTCAGCCATCGGGTCACCATAAAGTCACCCGTGGGGTCACCATGAAGTCATCCGTGGGATCACCATGAAGTCACCCATGGGGTCACCATGAAGTCACCCGTGGGGTCACCATGAAGTCACCCGTGGGGTCACCATGAAGTCACCCGTGGGGTCACCATGGAGTCATCCGTGGGGTCACCATGAAGTCAGCCATGGGGTCACCATAAAGTCAGCCATGGGCTCACCATGAAGTCACCTGTGGGGTTACCATGAAGTCACCCGTGGGGTCACCATGAAGTCACCCGTGAGATTAACATGTAGTTCGCCGCGGGGTCACCATGAGGTAAGCCGTGGGGTCCCGTGGGGTCACCCGTGGGGTCCATGGTCTGTCCTCTGTTCCCCCATTGTATTAGCGGAACTATGTTGGCCTGAACAGTGTAGCTGTGGCTATTCTGTTACTATGCAGTCGCTGTCGTGTTGTTATGATGCCGCTATGCTGTCAACATCTTGTCACTATGCTGTGGCTATGCCGTGGCTATCCTGACGACATGATGCGGTTATGATCTCGCTATGCTGTGGCTATGCTGCGGCTATGCCGTGAGCTAGGCCGTGGCTATGCCGTAGCTAAGCCGTGGGGTGGACCGTGGTCTAGGCCGTGGGGTAGGCCGTGGCTATGCCTTGGGGTAGGCCGTGGCTAGGCTGTGGCCACCAGGACGGCTATGGCGATGAAGCAGCCCACTGTGCCCAGGATATACACGGCGAAGATGACATACAGAATCCCGAGGTCCTGAAAGAGAGAGACACGTGTCGGGGTTACAGCCCATCAACTCATCATGTCAAAGACAATTATCAAGATAACGTTACAACATCGTTGCAACGTTGTATGTAGCCCAACGTTAGAGTACTACTGTATATATACGTTGTATATAGCAGACAGGTGCAGCGTTGTGTCAGTACAGTTGGCGCTGCACCACTCCCATGCTGCTCAGGGCCCCGAGGAGCAATGTTTGATACAAAACTAACTTCCGTACTGTGGCATCACCATGTTAACACGTGACACGATGTAGCGCAGTAACGACAATCAAGATGGTGGCACGGGCAGGTACGGTTCGTGCTTATAGTTACCTTGGCATCCGCTGTGGCGCTGTCGGCGGCTGCCCCTCTATTCCCTTCCTTCAGCTCCATGTCGTAACCTGGAGCGAAAAGCCAACATATAGCGGTACATCCCGACAGGTCGGTATGGGATCAGTAACCTTCTGGAGTGGGTATGTATCAGACAGGTGGGACTGGGATCAGTAACCTTCTGGAGTGGGTATGAATCAGACAGGTGGGACTGGGATCAGTAACCTTCTGGAGTGGGTATGTATCAGACAGGTGGGACTGCGATCAGTAACCTTCTGGAGTGGGTATGTATCATATGTATCAGACAGCTGGGACTGGGATCAGTAACCTTCTGGAGTGGGTATGTATCAGACAGGTGGGACTGGGATCAGTAACCTTCTGGAGTGGGTATGTATCAGACAGGTGGGACTGGGATCAGTAACCTTTTGGAGTGGGTATGTATCAGACAGGTGGGACTGGGATCAGTAACCTTTTGGAGTGGGTATGTATCAGACAGGTGGGACTGGGATCAGTAACCTTCTGGAGTGGGTATGTATCAGACAGGTGGGACTGGGATCAGCAACCTTCTGGAGTGGGTATGTATCAGACAGGTGGGACTGGGATCAGTAACCTTCTGGAGTGGGTATGTATCAGACAGGTGGGACTGGGATCAGTAACCTTCTGGAGTGGGTATGTATCAGACAGTTGGGACTGGGATCAGTAACTTTCTGGAGTGGGTATGTATCAGACAGGTGGGACTGGATCAGTAACCTTCTCGAGTGGGTATGCATCAGTCAGGTGGGACTGGGATCAGTAACCTTCTGGAGTGGGTATGTATCAGACAGGTGGGACTGGATCAGTAACATTCTGGAGTGGGTATGTATCAGTCAGGTGGGACTGGGATCAGTAACCTTCTGGAGTGGGTATGTATCAGACAGGTGGGACTGGGATCAGTAAGCTTCTGGAGTGGGTATGTATCAGACAGGTGGGACTGGGATCAGTAACCTTCTGGAGTGGGTATGTATCAGACAGGTGGGACTAGGATCAGTACCCTTCTGGAGTGGGTATGTATCAGACAGGTGGGACTGGGATCAGTAACCTTCTGGAGTGGGTATGTATCAGACAGGTGGGACTGGGATCAGTAACCTTCTGCAGTGGGTATGTATCAGACAGGTGGGGCTGGGATCAGTGACCTTCTGGAGTGGGTATGTATCAGACAGGTGGGGCTGGGATCAGTGACCTTCTGGAGTGGGTATGTATCAGACAGGTGGGACTGGGATCAGTAACCTTCTGAAGTGGGTATGTATCAGACAGGTGGGGCTGGGATCAGTAACCTTCTGGAGTGGGTATGTATCAGACAGGTGGGGCTGGGATCAGTGACCTTCTGGAGTGGGTATGTATCAGACAGGTGGGGCTGGGATCAGTGACCTTCTGGAGTGGGTATGTATCAGACAGGTGGGACTGGGATCAGTAACCTTCTGAAGTGGGTATGTATCAGACAGGTGGGACTGGGATCAGAAACCTTCTGGAGTGGGTATGTATCAGACAGGTGGGGCTGGGATCAGTGACCTTCTGGAGTGGGTATGTATCAGACAGGTGGGGCTGGGATCAGTGACCTTCTGGAGTGGGTATGTATCAGACAGGTGGAACTGGGATCAGTAACCTTCTGGAGTGGGTATGTATCAGACAGGTGGGACTGGGATCAGTAACCTTCTGGAGTGGGTATGTATCAGACAGGTGGGACTGGGATCAGTAACCTTCTGGAGTGGGTATGTATCAGACAGGTGGGACTGGATCAGTAACCTTCTGGAGTGGGTATGTATCAGACAGGTGGGACTGGAATCAGTGACCTTCTGGAGTGGGTATGTATCAGACAGGTGGGGCTGGGATCAGTGACCTTCTGGAGTGGGTATGTATCAGACAGGTGGGACTGGGATCAGTAACCTTCTGGAGTGGGTATGTATCAGACAGGTGGGACTGGGATCAGTAACCTTCTGGAGTGGGTATGTATCAGACAGGTGGGGCTGGGATCAGTGACCTTCTGGAGTGGGTATGTATCAGACAGGTGGGGCTGGGATCAGTGACCTTCTGGAGTGGGTATGTATCAGACAGGTGGGACTGGGATCAGTAACCTTCTGAAGTGGGTATGTATCAGACAGGTGGGACTGGGATCAGTAACCTTCTGGAGTGGGTATGTATCAGACAGGTGGGACTGGGATCAGTAACCTTCCGAAGTGGGTATGTATCAGACAGGTGGGACTGGGATCAGTAACCTTCTGGAGTGGGTATGTATCAGACAGGTGGGACTGGGATCAGTAACCTTCTGGAGTGGGTATGTATCAGACAGGTGGGGCTGGGATCAGTGACCTTCTGGAGTGGGTATGTATCAGACAGGTGGGGCTGGGATCAGTGACCTTCTGGAGTGGGTATGTATCAGACAGGTGGGACTGGGATCAGTAACCTTCTGAAGTGGGTATGTATCAGACAGGTGGGACTGCGATCAGTAACCTTCTGGAGTGGTTATGTATCAGACAGGTGGGACTGGGATCAGTAACCTTCTAGAGTGGGTATGTATCAGACAGGTGGGACTGGGATCAGTAACCTTCTGGAGTGGGTATGTATCAGACAGGTGGGACTAGGATCAGTACCCTTCTGGAGTGGGTATGTATCAGACAGGTGGGACTGGGATCAGTAACCTTCTGGAGTGGGTATGTATCAGACAGGTGGGGCTGGGATCAGTGACCTTCTGGAGTGGGTATGTATCAGACAGGTGGGACTGGGATCAGTAACCTTCTGGAGTGGGTATGTATCAGACAGGTGGGACTGGGATCAGTAACCTTCTGGAGTGGGTATGTATCAGACAGGTGGGACTGGGATCAGTAACCTTCTGGAGTGGGTATGTATCAGACAGGTGGGACTGCGATCAGTAACCTTCTGGAGTGGGTATGTATCAGACAGGTGGGACTGGGATCAGTAACCTTCTGGAGTGGGTATGTATCAGACAGGTGGGACTGGGATCAGTAACCTTCTGGAGTGGGTATGTATCAGACAGGTGGGACTGGGATCAGTAACCTTCTGGAGTGGGTATGTATCCGACAGGTGGGACTGGATCAGTAACCTTCTGGAGTGGGTATGTATCAGACAGGTGGGACTGGGATCAGTAACCTTCTGGAGTGGGTATGTATCAGACAGGTGGGACTGGGATCAGTAACCTTCTGGAGTGGGTATGTATCAGACAGGTGGGACTGGGATCAGTAACCTTCTGGAGTGGGTATGTATCAGACAGGTGGGACTGGGATCAGTAACCTTCTGGAGTGGGTATGTATCAGACAGGTGGGACTGGGATCAGTAACCTTCTGGAGTGGGTATGTATCAGACAGGTGGGACTGGGATCAGTAACCTTCTGGAGTGGGTATGTATCAGACAGGTGGGGCTGGGATCAGTGACCTTCTGGAGTGGGTATGTATCAGACAGGTGGGGCTGGGATCAGTGACCTTCTGGAGTGGGTATGTATCAGACAGGTGCGACTGGGATCAGTAACCTTCTGAAGTGGGTATGTATCGGACAGGTGGGACTTGGATCAGTAACCTTCTGGAGTGGGCATGTATCAGACAGGTGGGGCTGCGATCAATAACCTTCTGGAGTGGTTATGTATCAGACAGGTGGGACTGGATCAGTAACCTTCTGGAGTGGGTATGTATCAGACAGGTGGGACTGCGATCAGTAACCTTCTGGAGTGGGTATGTATCAGACAGGTGGGACTGGGATCAGTAACCTTCTGGAGTGGGTATGTATCAGACAGGTGGGACTGGGATCAGTAACCTTCTGGAGTGGGTATGTATCAGACAGGTGGGACTGCGATCAGTAACCTTCTGGAATGGGTATGTATCAGACAGGTGGGACTGGATCAGTAACCTTCTGGAGTGGGTATGTATCAGACAGGTGGGACTGCGAGCAGTAACCTTCTGGAGTGGGTATGTATCAGACAGGTGGGACTGGGATCAGTAACCTTCTGGAGTGGGTATGTATCAGACAGGTGGGACTGGATCAGAAACCTTCTGGAGTGGGTATGTATCAGACAGGTGGGACTGCGAGCAGTAACCTTCTGGAGTGGGTATGTATCAGACAGGTGGGACTGGGATCAGTAACCTTCTGGAGTGGGTATGTATCAGACAGGTGGGACTGGATCAGTAACCTTCTGGAGTGGGTATGTATCAGACAGGTGGGACTGGGATCAGTAACCTTCTGGAGTGGGTATGTATCAGACAGGTGGGACTGGGATCAGTAACGTTCTGGAGTGGGTATGTATCAGACAGGTGGGACTGGGATCAGTAACCTTCTGGAGTGGGTATGTATCAGACAGGTGGGACTGGGATCAGTAACCTTCTGGAGTGGGTATGTATCAGACAGGTGGGACTGGGATCAGTAACCTTCTGGAGTGGGTATGTATCAGACAGGTGGGACTGGGATCAGTAACCTTCTGGAATGGGTATGTATCAGACAGGTGGGACTGGGCTCAGTAACCTTCTGGAGTGGGTATGTATCAGACAGGTGGCACCGCCATCAGTAACCTTCTGGAGTGGGTATGTATCAGACAGGTGGGACTGGATCAGTAACCTTCTGGAGTGGGTATGTATCAGACAGGTGGGACTGCGAGCAGTAACCTTCTGGAGTGGGTATGTATCAGACAGGTGGGGCTGGGATCAGTAATCTTCTGGAGTGGGTATGTATCAGACAGGTGGGACTGGATCAGTAACCTTCTGGAGTGGGTATGTATCAGACACGTGGGACTGGGATCAGTAACCTTCTGGAGTGGGTATGTATCAGACAGGTGGGACTGGGATCAGTAAACTTCTGGAGTGGGTATGTATCAGACAGGTGGGGCTGGGATCAGTAACCTTCTGGAGTGGGTATGTATCAGACAGGTGGGACTGAATCAGTAACCTTCTGGAGTGGGTATGTGTCAGACAGGTGGGACTGGAACAGTAACCTTCTGGAGTGGGTATGTATTAGACAGGTGGGACTGGATCAGTAACCTTCTGGAGTGGGTATGTATCAGACAGGTGGGACTGGAACAGTAACCGTCTGGAGTGGGTATTATCAGACAGGTGGGACTGGATCAGTAACCTTCTGGAGTGGGTATTATCAGACAGGTGGGACTGGATCAGTAATCATCTAGAGTGGGTATGTATCTGACAGGTGGACTGGGATCAGTAACCTTCTGGAGTGGGTATGTATCAGACAGGTGTGACTGGGATCAGTAACCTTCTGGAGTGGGTATGTATCAGACAGGTGGGACTGGGATCCGTAACCTTCTGGAGTGGGTATGTATCTGACAGGTGGGACTGGGATCAGTAACCTTCTGGAGTGGGTATGTATCAGACAGGTGGGGCTGGGATCAGTAACCTTCTGGAGTGGGTATGTATCAGACAGGTGGGACTGGGATCAGTAACCTTCTGGAGTGGGTATGTATCAGACAGGTGGGACTGGGATCAGTAACCTTCTGGAGTGGGTATGTATCAGACAGGTGGGACTGGGATCAGTAACCTTCTGGAGTGGGTATGTATCAGACATGTGGGACTGCGATCAGTAACCTTCTGGAGTGGGTATGTATCAGACAGGTGGGACTGGATCAGTAACCTTCTGGAGTGGGTATGTATCAGACAGGTGGGACTGGAACAGTAACCTTCTGGAGTGGGTATGTATCAGACAGGTGGGACTGGGATCAGTAACCTTCTGGATTGGGTATGTATCAGACAGGTGGGGCTGGGATCAGTAACCTTCTGAAGTGGGTATGTATCAGACAGGTGGGACTGGGATCAGTAACCTTCTGGAGTGGGTATGTATCAGACAGGTGGGGCTGGGATCAGTAACCTTCTGGAGTGGGTATGTATCAGACAGGTGGGACTGGATCAGTAACCTTCTGGAGTGGGTATGTGTCAGACAGGTGGGACTGGAACAGTAACCTTCTGGAGTGGGTATGTATCAGACAGGTGGGGATAGGATATTAGCATGGGGATGGGCGACATATTGCGCCGCGGCGTTTCGACCTGACGGGCCCAGGACTGTCGTGCGGTGTACCTCGGTTGGACGCCCGGCTCCGAGCGACGCATCCCCGGATCTCCAGTGCGATCCAGACGACGAGGTGGAAGACGGACAAGGCTATCAGGACGTAGAAGGCCGTCTGGGTGGCAAACTCTTCCGAGGCCGGGATGTAAAATCCGAAGTAGACCGTTACCGCTGCGAGAAAGCCCGAATCACGTTGTAAAAGATACGAATCAATTGGTTTTAAATTATTCTCAATTGTGATCATGTTACATTGACACATAAATAACCCCTTCATATCACAATCTTACTAATATCATAACGTCACCATAGCAATATCATAACCACACCAAACTACAAGAATAACTCCATCATAACGTCATCCTAGCACCATCGTAACCCCCTGACTACCGTAATGACGCCATCCTAGCACCATCGTTACCCCCAGACTACCGTTATGACGCCATCCTAGCACCAGCGTAACCCCCAGACTACCGTAATAACGCCATCGTAACCCCCAGACTACCGCAATGACGCCATCCTAGCACCATCGTAACCCCCAGACTACCGCAATGACGCCATCCTAGCACCATCGTAACCCCCAGACTACCGTAATGACGCCATCCTAGCACCATCGTAACCCCCAGACTACCGCAATGACGCCATCCTAGCTCCATCGTAACCCCCAGACTACCGTAATGACGCCATCCTAGCACCATCGTAACCCCCAGACTACCGTAATGACGCCATCCTAGCACCATCGTAACCCCCAGACTACCGTAATAACGCCATGCTAGCACCATCGTAACCCCCAGACTACCGTAATGACGCCATCCTAGCACCATCGTAACCCCCAGAGTAACGTAATAACGCCATCCTAGCACCATCGTAACCCCCAGACTACCGTAATGACGCCATCCTAGCACCATCGTAACCCCCAGACTACCGTAATAACGCCATCCTAGCACCATCGTAACCCCCAGACTACCGTAATAACGCCATCGTAACCCCCAGACTACCGTAATGACGCCATCCTAGCACCATCGTAACCCCCAGACTACCGTAATAACGCCATCCTAGCACCATCGTAACCCCCAGACTACCGTAATAACGCCATCCTAGCACCATCGTAACCCCCAGACTACCGTAATAACGCCATCCTAGCACCATCGTAACCCCCAGACTACCGTAATAACGCCATCCTAGCACCATCGTAACCCCCAGGCTACCGTAATGACGCCATCCTAGCACCATCGTAACCCCCAGACTACCGTAATAACGCCATGCTAGCACCATCGTAACCCCCAGACTACCGTAATGACGCCATCCTAGCACCATCGTAACCCCCAGACTACCGTAATAACGCCATCCTAGCCCCATCGTAACCCCCAGACTACCGTAATAACGCCATCGTAACCCCCAGACTACTGTAATAACGCCATCCCAGCACCATCGTAACCCCCAGACTACCGTAATAACGCCATCGTAACCCCCAGACTACCGTAATGACGCCATCCTAGCCCCATCGTAGCCCCCAGACTACCGTAATGACGCCATCCTAGCACCATCGTAGCCCCCAGACTACTGTAATAACGCCATCCTAGCACCATCGTAACCCCCAGAGTAACGTAATAACGCCATCCTAGCACCATCGTAACCTCCAGACTACCGTAATAACGCCATCCTAACACCAGCATAACCCTCAGACTACCGTAATAACGCCATCCTAGCACCATCGTAACCCCCAGACTACCGTAATAACGCCATCCTAACACCAGCATAACCCCCAGACTACCGTAATAACGCCATCGTCACCCCCAGACTGCCGCAATGACGCCATCCTAGCACCATCGTAACCCCCAGACTACCGTAATGACGCCATCCTAGCCCCATCGTAACCCCCAGACTACCGTAATGACGCCATCCTAGCCCCATCGTAACCCCCAGACTACCGTAATGACGCCATCCTAGCACCATCGTAAACCCCAGACTACCGTAATAACGCCATCCTAGCACCATCGTAACCCCCAGACTACCGTAATGACGCCATCCTAGCACCATCGTAAACCCCAGACTACCGTAATAACGCCATCCTAGCACCATCGTAACCCCCAGACTACCGTAATAACGCCATCCTAGCACCATCGTAACCCCCAGACTACCGTAATAACGCCATCGTCACCCCAAGACTACCGTAATAACGCCATCCTAGCACCATCGTAACCCCCAGACTACCGTAATAACGCCATCGTCACCCCCAGACTACCGTAATAACGCCATCCTAGCACCATCGTAACCCCCAGACTACCGTAATAACGCCATCGTCACCCCCAGACTGCCGCAATGACGCCATCCTAGCACCATCGTAACCCCCAGACTACCGTAATGACGCCATCCTAGCACCATCGTAACCCCCAGACTACCGTAATGACGCCATCCTAGCACCATCGTAACCCCCAGTCTACCGTAATGACGCCATCCTAGCACCATCGTAACCCCCAGACTACCGTAATAACGCCATCCTAGCACCATCGTAACCCCCAGACTACCGTAATGACGCCATCCTAGCCCCATCGTAACCCCCAGAGTAACGTAATAACGCCATCCTAGCACTATCGTAACCCCCAGACTACCGTAATAACGCCATCCTAGCCCCATCGTAACCCCCAGAGTAACGTAATAACGCCATCCTAGCACCATCGTAACCCCCAGAGTAACGTAATAACGCCATCCTAGCACTATCGTAACCCCCAGACCACCGTAATAACGCCATCCTAGCACCATCGTAACCCCCAGAATAACGTAATAACGCCATCCTAGCACTATCGTAACCCCCAGAGTAACGTAATAACGCCATCCTAGCACCATCGTAACCCCCAGAGTAACGTAATAACGCCATCCTAGCCCCATCGTAACCCCCAGAGTAACGTAATAACGCCATCCTAGCACTATCGTAACCCCCAGAGTAACGTAATAACGCCATCCTAGCACCATCGTAACCCCCAGAGTAACGTAATAACGCCATCCTAGCACCATCGTAACCCCCAGACTACCGTAATAACGCCATCCTAGCCCCATCGTAACCCCCAGAGTAACGTAATAACGCCATCCTAGCCCCATCGTAACCCCCAGAGTAACGTAATAACGGCATCCTAGCACCATCGTAACCCCCAGAGTAACGTAATAACGCCATCCTAGCACCATCGTAACCCCCAGAATAACGTAATAACGCCATCCTAGCACCATCGTAACCCCCAGAATAACGTAATGACGCCATCCTAGCACCATCGTAACCCCCAGAGTAACGTAATAACGCCATCCTAGCCCGATCGTAGCCCCCAGACTACCGTAATGACGCCATCCTAGCACCATCGTAACCCCCAGACTACCGTAATGACACCATCCTAGCACCATCGTAACCCCCAGACTACCGTAATGACGCCATCCTAGCACCATCGTAACCCCCAGAGTAACGTAATAACGCCATCCTAGCCCCATCGTAACCCCCAGACTACCGTAATGACGCCATCCTAGCACCATCGTAACCCCCAGAGTAACGTAATAACGCCATCCTAGCACCATCGTAACCCCCAGAGTAACGTAATAACGCCATCCTAGCACCATCGTAACCCCCAGAGTAACGTAATAACGCCATCCTAGCACCATCGTAACCCCCAGAGTAACGTAATAACGCCATCCTAGCCCCATCGTAACCCCCAGACTACCGTAATGACGCCATCCTAGCACCATCGTAACCCCCAGACTACCGTAATGACGCCATCCTAGCCCCATCGTAACCCCCAGACTACCGTAATGACGCCATCCTAGCACCATCGAAACCCCAAGAGTAAGGTAATAACGCCATCCTAGCACCATCGTAACCCCCAGAGTAACGTAATAACGCCATCCTAGCCCCATCGTAACCCCCAGAGTAACGTAATAACGCCATCCTAGCACTATCGTAACCCCCAGACTACCGTAATAACGCCATCCTAGCACCATCGTAACCCCCAGAGTAACGTAATAACGCCATCCTAGCACCATCGTAACCCCCAGAGTAACGTAATAACGCCATCCTAGCACTATCGTAACCCCCAGACCACCGTAATGACGCCATCCTAGCCCCATCGTAACCCCCAGAGTAACGTAATAACGCCATCCTAGCACTATCGTAACCCCCAGAGTAACGTAATAACGCCATCCTAGCACCATCGTAACCCCCAGAGTAACGTAATAACGCCGTGCTAGCCCCATCGTAGCCCCCAGACTACCGTAATGACGCCATCCTAGCACCATCGTAACCCCCAGTCTACCGTAATGACGCCATCCTAGCACCATCGTAACCCCCAGACTACCGTAATAACGCCATCCTAGCACCATCGTAACCCCCAGACTACCGTAATGACGCCATCCTAGCCCCATCGTAACCCCCAGAGTAACGTAATAACGCCATCCTAGCACTATCGTAACCCCCAGACTACCGTAATAACGCCATCCTAGCCCCATCGTAACCCCCAGAGTAACGTAATAACGCCATCCTAGCACCATCGTAACCCCCAGAGTAACGTAATAACGCCATCCTAGCACTATCGTAACCCCCAGACCACCGTAATAACGCCATCCTAGCACCATCGTAACCCCCAGAGTAACGTAATAACGCCATCCTAGCACTATCGTAACCCCCAGAGTAACGTAATAACGCCATCCTAGCACCATCGTAACCCCCAGAGTAACGTAATAACGCCATCCTAGCACTATCGTAACCCCCAGAATAACGTAATAACGCCATCCTAGCCCCATCGTAACCCCCAGAGTAACGTAATAACGCCATCCTAGCACTATCGTAACCCCCAGAGTAACGTAATAACGCCATCCTAGCACCATCGTAACCGCCAGAGTAACGTAATAACGCCATCCTAGCCCCATCGTAACCCCCAGAGTAACGTAATAACGCCATCCTAGCACTATCGTAACCCCCAGAGTAACGTAATAACGCCATCCTAGCACCATCGTAACCCCCAGAGTAACGTAATAACGCCATCCTAGCACCATCGTAACCCCCAGACTACCGTAATAACGCCATCCTAGCCCCATCGTAACCCCCAGAGTAACGTAATAACGCCATCCTAGCCCCATCGTAACCCCCAGAGTAACGTAATAACGGCATCCTAGCACCATCGTAACCCCCAGAGTAACGTAATAACGCCATCCTAGCACCATCGTAACCCCCAGAATAACGTAATAACGCCATCCTAGCACCATCGTAACCCCCAGAATAACGTAATGACGCCATCCTAGCACCATCGTAACCCCCAGAGTAACGTAATAACGCCATCCTAGCCCGATCGTAGCCCCCAGACTACCGTAATGACGCCATCCTAGCACCATCGTAACCCCCAGACTACCGTAATGACACCATCCTAGCACCATCGTAACCCCCAGACTACCGTAATGACGCCATCCTAGCACCATCGTAACCCCCAGAGTAACGTAATAACGCCATCCTAGCCCCATCGTAACCCCCAGACTACCGTAATGACGCCATCCTAGCACCATCGTAACCCCCAGAGTAACGTAATAACGCCATCCTAGCACCATCGTAACCCCCAGAGTAACGTAATAACGCCATCCTAGCACCATCGTAACCCCCAGAGTAACGTAATAACGCCATCCTAGCACCATCGTAACCCCCAGAGTAACGTAATAACGCCATCCTAGCCCCATCGTAACCCCCAGACTACCGTAATGACGCCATCCTAGCACCATCGTAACCCCCAGACTACCGTAATGACGCCATCCTAGCCCCATCGTAACCCCCAGACTACCGTAATGACGCCATCCTAGCACCATCGAAACCCCAAGAGTAAGGTAATAACGCCATCCTAGCACCATCGTAACCCCCAGAGTAACGTAATAACGCCATCCTAGCCCCATCGTAACCCCCAGAGTAACGTAATAACGCCATCCTAGCACTATCGTAACCCCCAGACTACCGTAATAACGCCATCCTAGCACCATCGTAACCCCCAGAGTAACGTAATAACGCCATCCTAGCACCATCGTAACCCCCAGAGTAACGTAATAACGCCATCCTAGCACTATCGTAACCCCCAGACCACCGTAATGACGCCATCCTAGCCCCATCGTAACCCCCAGAGTAACGTAATAACGCCATCCTAGCACTATCGTAACCCCCAGAGTAACGTAATAACGCCATCCTAGCACCATCGTAACCCCCAGAGTAACGTAATAACGCCGTGCTAGCCCCATCGTAGCCCCCAGACTACCGTAATGACGCCATCCTAGCACCATCGTAACCCCCAGTCTACCGTAATGACGCCATCCTAGCACCATCGTAACCCCCAGACTACCGTAATAACGCCATCCTAGCACCATCGTAACCCCCAGACTACCGTAATGACGCCATCCTAGCCCCATCGTAACCCCCAGAGTAACGTAATAACGCCATCCTAGCACTATCGTAACCCCCAGACTACCGTAATAACGCCATCCTAGCCCCATCGTAACCCCCAGAGTAACGTAATAACGCCATCCTAGCACCATCGTAACCCCCAGAGTAACGTAATAACGCCATCCTAGCACTATCGTAACCCCCAGACCACCGTAATAACGCCATCCTAGCACCATCGTAACCCCCAGAGTAACGTAATAACGCCATCCTAGCACTATCGTAACCCCCAGAGTAACGTAATAACGCCATCCTAGCACCATCGTAACCCCCAGAGTAACGTAATAACGCCATCCTAGCACCATCGTAACCCCCAGAATAACGTAATAACGCCATCCTAGCCCCATCGTAACCCCCAGAGTAACGTAATAACGCCATCCTAGCACTATCGTAACCCCCAGAGTAACGTAATAACGCCATCCTAGCACCATCGTAACCCCCAGAGTAACGTAATAACGCCATCCTAGCACCATCGTAACCCCCAGACTACCGTAATAACGCCATCCTAGCCCCATCGTAACCCCCAGAGTAACGTAATAACGCCATCCTAGCCCCATCGTAACCCCCAGAGTAACGTAATAACGGCATCCTAGCACCATCGTAACCCCCAGAGTAACGTAATAACGCCATCCTAGCACCATCGTAACCCCCAGAATAACGTAATAACGCCATCCTAGCACCATCGTAACCCCCAGAATAACGTAATGACGCCATCCTAGCACCATCGTAACCCCCAGAGTAACGTAATAACGTCATCCTAGCCCGATCGTAGCCCCCAGACTACCGTAATGACGCCATCCTAGCACCATCGTAACCCCCAGACTACCGTAATGACGCCATCCTAGCACCATCGTAACCCCCAGACTACCGTAATGACGCCATGCTAGCACCATCGTAACCCCCAGACTACCGTAATGACGCCATCCTAGCCCCATCGTAACCCCCAGACTACCGTAATGACGCCATCCTAGCACCATCGTAACCCCCAGACTACCGTAATGACGCCATCCTAGCCCCATCGTAACCCCCAGACTACCGTAATGACGCCATCCTAGCACCATCGTAACCCCCAGACTACCGTAATGACGCCATCCTAGCACCATCGTAACCCCCAGACTACCGTAATAACGCCATCCTAGAACCATCGTAACCCCCAGACTACCGTAATGACGCCATCCTAGCACCATCGTAACCCCCAGACTACCGTAATGATGCCATCCTAGCACTATCGTAACCCCCAGACTACCGTAATGACGCCATGCTAGCACCATCGTAACCCCCAGACTACCGTAATGACGCCATCCTAGCCCCATCGTAACCCCCAGACTACCGTAATGACGCCATCCTAGCACCATCGTAACCCCCAGACTACCGTAATGACGCCATCCTAGCACCATCGTAACCCCCAGACTACCGTAATAACGCCATCCTAGCCCCATCGTAGCCCCCAGACTACCGTAATGACGCCATCCTAACACCATCGTAACCCCCAGACCACCGTAATAACGGCATCCTAGCACCATCGTAACCCCCAGACTACCGTAATGACGCCATGCTAGCCCCATCGTAACCCCCAGACTACCGTAATGACGCCATCCTAGCCCCATCGTAACCCCCAGACTACGGTAATGACGCCATCCTAGCACCATCGTAACCCCCAGACTACCGTAATGACGCCATCCTAGCCCCATCGTAATCCCCAGACTACCGTAATGACGCCATCCTAGCACCATCGTAACCCCCAGAGTAACGTAATAACGCCATCCTAGCACCATCGTAACCCCCAGAGTAACGTAATAACGCCATCCTAGCACCATCGTAACCCCCAGAGTAACGTAATAACGCCATCCTAGCACCATCGTAACCCCCAGAGTAACGTAATAACGCCATCCTAGCACCATCGTAACCCCCAGACTACCGTAATAACGCCATGCTAGAACCATCGTAACCCCCAGACTACCGTAATGACGCCATCCTAGCACCATCGTAACCCCCAGACTACCGTAATGACGCCATGCTAGCACCATCGTAACCCCCAGACTACCGTAATGACGCCATCCTAGCCCCATCGTAACCCCCAGACTACCGTAATGACGCCATCCTAGCACCATCGTAACCCCCAGACTACCGTAATGACGCCATCCTAGCACCATCGTAACCCCCAGACTACCGTAATAACGCCATCCTAGCCCCATCGTAGCCCCCAGACTACCGTAATGACGCCATCCTAACACCATCGTAACCCCCAGACCACCGTAATAACGCCATCCTAGCACCATCGTAACCCCCAGACTACCGTAATGACGCCATGCTAGCACCATCGTAACCCCCAGACTACCGTAATGACGCCATCCTAGCCCCATCGTAACCCCCAGACTACGGTAATGACGCCATCCTAGCACCATCGTAACCCCCAGACTACCGTAATGACGCCATCCTAGCACCATCGTAACCCCCAGAGTAACGTAATAACGCCATCCTAGCCCCATCGTAACCCCCAGACTACCGTAATGACGCCATCCTAGCACCATCGTAACCCCCAGAGTAACGTAATAACGCCATCCTAGCACCATCGTAACCCCCAGAGTAACGTAATAACGCCATCCTAGCACCATCGTAACCCCCAGAGTAACGTAATAACGCCATCCTAGCACCATCGTAACCCCCAGAGTAACGTAATAACGCCATCCTAGCCCCATCGTAACCCCCAGACTACCGTAATGACGCCATCCTAGCACCATCGTAACCCCCAGACTACCGTAATGACGCCATCCTAGCCCCATCGTAACCCCCAGACTACCGTAATGACGCCATCCTAGCACCATCGTAACCCCAAGAGTAAGGTAATAACGCCATCCTAGCACCATCGTAACCCCCAGAGTAACGTAATAACGCCATCCTAGCCCCATCGTAACCCCCAGAGTAACGTAATAACGCCATCCTAGCACTATGGTAACCCCCAGACTACCGTAATAACGCCATCCTAGCACCATCGTAACCCCCAGAGTAACGTAATAACGCCATCCTAGCACCATCGTAACCCCCAGAGTAACGTAATAACGCCGTGCTAGCCCCATCGTAGCCCCCAGACTACCGTAATGACGCCATCCTAGCACCATCGTAACCCCCAGTCTACCGTAATGACGCCATCCTAGCACCATCGTAACCCCCAGACTACCGTAATAACGCCATCCTAGCACCATCGTAACCCCCAGACTACCGTAATGACGCCATCCTAGCCCCATCGTAACCCCCAGAGTAACGTAATAACGCCATCCTAGCACTATCGTAACCCCCAGACTACCGTAATAACGCCATCCTAGCCCCATCGTAACCCCCAGAGTAACGTAATAACGCCATCCTAGCACCATCGTAACCCCCAGAGTAACGTAATAACGCCATCCTAGCACTATCGTAACCCCCAGACCACCGTAATAACGCCATCCTAGCACCATCGTAACCCCCAGAGTAACGTAATAACGCCATCCTAGCACTATCGTAACCCCCAGAGTAACGTAATAACGCCATCCTAGCACCATCGTAACCCCCAGAGTAACGTAATAACGCCATCCTAGCACCATCGTAACCCCCAGAATAACGTAATAACGCCATCCTAGCCCCATCGTAACCCCCAGAGTAACGTAATAACGCCATCCTAGCACTATCGTAACCCCCAGAGTAACGTAATAACGCCATCCTAGCACCATCGTAACCCCCAGAGTAACGTAATAACGCCATCCTAGCACCATCGTAACCCCCAGACTACCGTAATAACGCCATCCTAGCCCCATCGTAACCCCCAGAGTAACGTAATAACGCCATCCTAGCCCCATCGTAACCCCCAGAGTAACGTAATAACGGCATCCTAGCACCATCGTAACCCCCAGAGTAACGTAATAACGCCATCCTAGCACCATCGTAACCCCCAGAATAACGTAATAACGCCATCCTAGCACCATCGTAACCCCCAGAATAACGTAATTACGCCATCCTAGCACCATCGTAACCCCCAGACTACCGTAATGACGCCATCCTAGCACCATCGTAACCTCCAGACTACCGTAATGACGCCATGCTAGCACCATCGTAACCCCCAGACTACCGTAATGACGCCATCCTAACCCCATCGTAACCCCCAGACTACCGTAATGACGCCATCCTAGCACCATCGTAACCCCCAGACCACCGTAATAACGCCATCCTAGCACCATCGTAACCCCCAGACTACCGTAATGACGCCATGCTAGCACCATCGTAACCCCCAGACTACCGTAATGACGCCATCCTAGCCCCATCGTAACCCCCAGACTACGGTAATGACGCCATCCTAGCACCATCGTAACCCCCAGACTACCGTAATGACGCCATCCTAGCCCCATCGTAATCCCCAGACTACCGTAATGACGCCATCCTAGCACCATCGTAACCCCCAGAGTAACGTAATAACGCCATCCTAGCACCATCGTAACCCCCAGAGTAACGTAATAACGCCATCCTAGCACCATCGTAACCCCCAGAGTAACGTAATAACGCCATCCTAGCACCATCGTAACCCCCAGAGTAACGTAATAAGGCCATCCTAGCCCCATCGTAACCCCCAGACTACCGTAATGACGCCATCCTAGCACCATCGTAACCCCCAGACTACCGTAATGACGCCATCCTAGCCCCATCGTAACCCCCAGACTACCGTAATGACGCCATCCTAGCACCATCGTAACCCCCAGAGTAACGTAATAACGCCATCCTAGCACCATCGTAACCCCCAGAGTAACGTAATAACGCCATCCTAGCACCATCGTAACCCCCAGAGTAACGTAATAACGCCATCCTAGCACCATCGTAACCCCCAGAGTAACGTAATAACGCCATCCTAGCACCATCGTAACCCCCAGAGTAACGTAATAACGCCCCTCACAGGGATGCAATGTCTACGTCATAATGTCACCACTGCTACGCTCTACTCACCGGCCAGGATGAGTGCGGCCCGTCCCACAAACCAATGCGCCCAGTTAAAGATGGGTCGCCGTGGAGTGCCCGGATGTGGACGGCAGAGCGCCATGATGGGCTGTCAACAAACAAAGAGCGGGCAGAGTGAGGCGACCACGTGCACACTGGGGACATGAAAGACACTACAGGGGACACAGGATACAGGGTTCATACTAAACTAGTCAATCTAAACTAGTCAATCACTGTCATACATCTCGTTGATTGCGGCAGAGCCAGGCTCAATATACTCACGTTCAGGATGACAAGAAACGTGACCACAATGCCCATTATGGGATGTGCCTTCCGGAACCCGGACAACTGGAAGAAGAGACAATCCTGGTGAGGTAGGGGGCAGTTGGGGGGGGGGGGGGGGGGGTGTCATACGTTAAACAACCACATGGTGCAAAAAACGTTACCTTATTTAGTCTTAGGCGAGTCAAGACGTTCATAGTTGAGAATGTTATCAATGAAACTGATCAAAATTATACGTTGTTTTTACCACACTGACATATGAAACTTACCATACAGACAGAGGACACTTACCATACAGACATAGGACACTTACCATGCAGACAGAGGACACTTCCCATACAGACAGAGGACACTTCCCATACAGACAGAGGACACTTGGTTACAGACAGAGGACACTTACCACACTGACAGAGGAAATTTACCGCACTGACAGAGGAAATTTACCGCAATGACAGAGGACACTTACCACACTGTAGTCTTGGACGGCCACGAAGATGAGGACGAAGCCAGCGACAGTCAGCAGCAAGGTCAGAACCATCAGCAACCGGTGGACCTGGGGGTGGAGGGCAGACAGAGGTGAGGACAGGGAGGTGGACCTGGGGGTGGAGGGCAGACAGAGGTGAGGACAGGGAGGTGGACCTGGGGGTGGAGGGCATAGAGATGTGAGGACAGGGAGGTGGACCTGGGGGTGGAGGGCAGAGAAAGGTGAGGACAGGGAGGTGGACCTGAGGGTGGAGGGCAGAGAGAGGCGAGGACACGGAGGTGGACCTTGGGGTGAAGGGCGGAGAGAGGTGAGGACAGGGAGGTGGACCTGAGGGTGGAGGGCAGAGAGAGGTGAGGACAGGGAGGTGGACCTGGGGGTGAGGGTATAGGGAGGTGAGGACAGGGAGGTGGACCTGAGGGTGGAGGGCAGAGAGAGGTGAGGACAGGGAGGTGGACCTGGGGGTGAGGGTATAGGGAGGTGAGGACAGGGAGGTGGACCTGGAGGTGGAGGGCAGACAGAGGTGAGGACAGGGAGGTGGACCTGGGGGTGGAGGGCAGACAGAGGTGAGGACAGGGAGGTGGACCTGGAGGTGGAGGGCAGACAGAGGTGAGGACAGGGAGGTGGACCTGGGGGTGGAGGGCAGACAGAGGTGAGGACAGGGAGGTGGACCTGGGGGTGGAGGGCATAGGGAGGTGAGGACAGGGAGGTGGGCCTGGGGGTGAAGGGCGGAGAGAGGTGAGGACAGGGAGGTGGACCTGAGGGTAGAGGGCAGAGAGAGGTGAGGACAGGGAGGTGGACCTGGGGGTGAGGGTATAGGGAGGTGAGGACAGGGAGGTGAACCTGAGGGTGGAGGGCAGAGAGAGGTGAGGACAGGGAGGTGGACGTGGGGGTGGAGGGCAGACAGAGGTGAGGACAGAGAGGTGGACCTGGGGGTGGAGGGCAGAGGGAGGTGAGGACAGGGAGGTGGACTTGGGGGTAGAGGGCAGAGGAAGGTGAGGACTGGGAGGTGGACATGGGGGTGGAGGGCAGAGAGAGGTGAGGACAGGGAGGTGGACCTGGGTGTGAAGGGCAGAGAAAGGTGAGGACAGGGAGGTGGACCTGGGGGTGGAGGGCAGAGAGAGGTGAGGACAGGGAGGTAGACCTGGGGGTGTAGGGCAGACAGAGGTGAGGACAGAGAGGTGGATCTGGGGGTGGAGGGCAGAGAGAGGTGAGGACAGGGAGGTGGGCCTGGGGGTGAGGGTATAGGGAGGTGAAGACAGGGAGGTGGACCTGAGGGTGGAGGGCAGAGAGAGGTGAGGACAGGGAGGTGGACCTGGGGGTGAGGGTATAGGGAGGTGAGGACAGGGAGGTGGACCTGAGGGTGGAGGGCAGAGAGAGGTGAGGACAGGGAGGTGGACGTGGGGGTGAGGGTATAGGGAGGTGAGGACAGGGAGGTGGACGTGGGGGTGAGGATATAGGGAGGTGAGGACAGGGAGGTGAACTTGAGGGTGGAGGGCAGAGAGAGATGAGGACAGGGAGGTGGACCTGGGGGTGAGGGTATAGGGAGGTGAGGACAGGGAGGTGGACGTGGGGGTGGAGGGCAGACAGTGGTGAGGACAGGGAGGTGGACCTGGGGGTGAAGGGCAGACAGAGGTGAGGACAGGGAGGTGGACCTGGGGGTGGAGGGCAGAGAGAGGTGAGGACAGGGAGGTGGACTTGGGGGTGGAGGGCAGAGAGAGGTGAGGACAGGGAGGTGGACATGGGGGTGGAGGGCAGAGAGAGGTGAGGACAGGGAGGTGGACCTGGGGGTGAAGGGCAGAGAAAGGTGAGGACAGGGAGGTGGACCTGGGGGTGGAGGGCAGAGAGAGGTGAGGACAGGGAGGTGGACTTGGGGGTGGAGGGCAGAGAGAGGTGAGGACAGGGAGGTGGACATGGGGGTGGAGGGCAGAGAGAGGTGAGGACAGGGAGGTGGACTTGGGGGTGGAGGGCAGAGAGAGGTGAGGACAGGGAGGTGGACCTGGGGGTGGAGGGCAGAGGGAGGTGAGGACAGGGAGGTGGACTTGGGGGTGGAGGGCAGAGAGAGGTGAGGACAGCGAGGTGGACCTGGGGGTGGAGGGCAGAGGGAGGTGAGGACAGGGAGGTGGACTTGGGGGTGGAGGGCAGAGAGAGGTGAGGACAGGGGGGTGGACATGGGGGTGGAGGGCAGAGAGAGGTGAGGACAGGGAGGTGGACTTGGGGGTGGAGGGCAGAGAGAGGTGAGGACAGCGAGGTGGACCTGGGGGTGGAGGGCAGAGGGAGGTGAGGACAGGGAGGTGGACCTGGGGGTGGAGGGCAGAGGGGGGTGGAGGGCAGAGAGAGGTAAGGACAGGGAGGTGGACCTGGGGGTGGAGGGCAGACAGAGGTGAGGACAGGGAGGTGAACCTGGGGGTGGAGGGCAGAGAGAGGTGAGGACAGGGAGGTGGACCTGGGGGTGGAGGGAAGAGAGGGGTGAGGACAGGGAGGTGGACCTGGGGGTGGAGGGCAGAGAGAGGTGAGGACAGGAGATGGACCTGGGGGTGGAGGGCAGAGAGAGGTGAGGACAGGGAGGTGGATCTAGTGGTGAAGGGCAGAGAGAGGTGAGGACAGGGAGGGGGACCTGCGGATGGAGGGCAGAGAGAAGTGAGGAGAGGGAGGCGGACCTGGGGTGGAGGGCAGAGGGAGGTCAGGACAGGGAGGTGGACCTGGGGGTGAAGGGCAGAGGGAGGTGAGAGCAGGGGGGGGGGGGTCGGACCCATAATATCCCATACGTTACGGTGGTGTTTGGTAGACATGTTATAACGACCCATACTCGAACACACTTGAGTGGTAGCTTATCGTGTTACACACTGTGCTACGGGGACTCGCACAGTTAGCCACAAAGCACAACTTACGGCAGTTAGCGGTGCTTACATTAGCGTTAGCCACCGTACCCATGACCTTGAGGTATCAGCTACACGTGACCTTGACCAAGATGTGGGCCATACTCACGCTGAACCAGACTTTGGTCTTGCAGAGTTCTTTGTCGGGCCAGGCGTCCTTGAAGAAGCGGGGCATGAGCATTCCAATGCAGGCGGTCACCATCCAGGCCGCCAGCATGCACAGGGCTGTGGGGGTATGGAGACACTGTCACAACACCATGTCAGTCGGGGCGACTTCGCTTAATGAAGTCGTGTTTTAGTGTGTGGACATTAATCATTGCCAGAGGTTATCAATAACGAACTGATATGTCAATGACCTTAAGTAAAAATGAAAACATTCTTAAATAACAATTAAACAAACAAGTTACGCCATTAAAGGAGTGAGCCATTCAGAGAAGTGATTAAATGCCTCATTTATTGGAGTATTGACATGAATGCTGACCATGCGCCTTGTAGAGGTCCAAGCTGCCGCCAGACCCGCTGAAGGCGCCCCCTTCTGTCAGTTTGATCATTTCACCGGAGATTGTCCGTGCGGCCGGGGAGTGCTGCGACTTGACGGCTGAAAGGTCAAGGTCATATCTCTGTTAGTGTTCAGTCACCGGGCCAGCAACAGATAGTACTCGGCCTGTGACCTGTACAACCTGATATATCACTCTGTATTTCCCTTCCCGTCAGGCCGCGCGGGGCCAGCAACAGATAGTACTCGGCCTGTGACCTGTACAACCTGATATATCACTCTGTATCTCCCTTCCCGTCAGGCCGCGCGGGGCCAGCAACAGATAGTACTCGGCCTGTGACCTGTACAACCTGATATATCACTCTGTATCTCCCTTCCCGTCAGGCCGCGCGGGGTCAGAAACAGATAGTAATCGGCCTGTGACCTGTACAACCTGATATATCACTCTGTATCTCCCTTCCCGTCAGGCCGCTTGGGGCCAGCAACAGATAGTACTCGGCCTGTGACCTGTACAACCTGATATATCACTCTGTATCTCCCTTCCCGTCAGGCCGCGTGGGGCCAGCAACAGATAGTAATCGGCCTGTGACCTGTACAACCTGATATATCACTCTGTATCTCCCTTCCCGTCAGGCCGCGTGGGGCCAGCAACAGATAGTACTCGGCCTGTGACCTGTACAACCTGATATATCACTCTATATCTCCCTTCCCGTCAGGCCGCTTGGGGCCAGCAACAGATAGTACTCGGCCTGTGACCTGTACAACCTGATATATCACTCTATATCTCCCTTCCCGTCAGGCCGCTTGGGGCCAGCAACAGATAGTACTCGGCCTGTGACCTGTACAACCTGATATATCACTCTGTATCTCCCTTCCCGTCAGGCCGCTTGGGGCCAGCAACAGATAGTACTCGGCCTGTGACCTGTACAACCTGATATATCACTCTGTATCTCCCTTCCCGTCAGGCCGCGTGGGGCCAGCAACAGATAGTAATCGGCCTGTGACCTGTACAACCTGATATATCACTCTGTATCTCCCTTCCCGTCAGGCCGCGCGGGGCCAGCAACAGATAGTAATCGGCCTGTGACTTGTACAACCTGATATATCACTCTATATCTCCCTTCCCGTCAGGCCGCGTGGGGCCAGCAACAGATAGTACTCGGCCTGTGACCTGTACAACCTGATATATCACTCTGTATCTCCCTTCCCGTCAGGCCGCGTGGGGCCAGCAACAGATAGTAATCGGCCTGTGACCTGTACAACCTGATATATCACTCTGTATCTCCCTTCCCGTCAGGCCGCGTGGGGCCAGCAACAGATAGTAATCGGCCTGTGACCTGTACAACCTGATATATCACTCTATATCTCCCTTCCCGTCAGGCCGCTTGGGGCCAGCAACAGATAGTAATCGGCCTGTGACCTGTACAACCTGATATATCACTCTGTATCTCCCTTCCCGTCAGGCCGCTTGGGGCCAGCAACAGATAGTACTCGGCCTGTGACCTGTACAACCTGATATATCACTCTGTATCTCCCTTCCCGTCAGGCCGCGTGGGGCCAGCAACAGATAGTACTCGGCCTGTGACCTGTACAACCTGATATATCACTCTGTATCTCCCTTCCCGTCAGGCCGCGCGGGGCCAGCAACAGATAGTACTCGGCCTGTGACCTGTACAACCTGATATATCACTCTGTATCTCCCTTCCCGTCAGGCCGCGTGGGGCCAGCAACAGATAGTAATCGGCCTGTGACCTGTACAACCTGATATATCACTCTGTATCTCCCTTCCCGTCAGGCCGCGCGGGGCCAGCAACAGATAGTACTCGGCCTGTGACCTGTACAACCTGATATATCACTCTGTATTTCCCTTCCCGTCAGGCCGCGCGGGGTCAGAAACAGATAGTAATCGGCCTGTGACCTGTACAACCTGATATATCACTCTGTATCTCCCTTCCCGTCAGGCCGCGCGGGGCCAGCAACAGATAGTACTCGGCCTGTGACCTGTACAACCTGATATATCACTCTGTATCTCCCTTCCCGTCAGGCCGCGCGGGGCCAGCAACAGATAGTACTCGGCCTGTGACCTGTACAACCTGATATATCACTCTGTATCTCCCTTCCCGTCAGGCCGCGCGGGGCCAGCAACAGATAGTACTCGGCCTGTGACCTGTACAACCTGATATATCACTCTGTATCTCCCTTCCCGTCAGGCCGCGCGGGGCCAGCAACAGATAGTACTCGGCCTGTAACCTGTACAACCTGATATATCACTCTGTATCTCCCTTCCCGTCAGGCCGCGTGGGGCCAGCAACAGATAGTAATCGGCCTGTGACCTGTACAACCTGATATATCACTCTGTATCTCCCTTCCCGTCAGGCCGCGCGGGGCCAGCAACAGATAGTACTCGGCCTGTGACCTGTACAACCTGATATATCACTCTGTATCTCCCTTACCGTCAGTCTGCACGGGACCCCGGGCCAGGAACAGATAGTAATCAGCATCCAGAGAGAAGACCTTTTCTTCATCCGGGACCTCCGTCTGGCGCCGGAAATTGCACGTGATTCGTCCATCGCGGTAGGAAGCGGAAGTCTTGATCAGACCGGATGTTATCTGCAGATATGTAAGTGTTGTCATCGGCGAACGTTTCCAGGTAACACAAACAGTGTGGTCCTTGGGGCTTAGGGTGGGGGTATGTGGAAGGGTGGCGTCCAGGATACCGTGGAGAGGGGGTAGGGCAGGTTAGGCTTGTGGTGAGGACGCTCACTTTTCCAGGTAGGTATCAAGACAGGGTGGATGAACTATCTAGGTATTGGGTCCCTTATTAAAAGTCATACACATAGGATTTTCAAAAATTCGTCACCGGTTTTCTTGTACGATTAGCCTTGTACAATAAATTAATGAGATCCAGTAGTCTAACAGGATGAATAATCTAATTAGGCTACTACCTATTTTATCATTTTAAGGCCGGACGGGTTAAGGCAGTGCTCACTTTGTTATTCTCGTTGTAGTAGACCATGTTGTAGGACATGAAGACCCGGATGACATTGGTGACGTCTTCACGGACACACTCCATGACGCTGTCGTCAGCCTGATAAGCGAGGAAAGGGACAAAAAATCCACACCATGTTACATTCGAATATATTAATGGCCACCAGGAAGGTATATTTAACCACTTGAAATTTAAAAGTTGCACAAAACAGTGAGTATCATTTATCTGTCGGGTAATACATTTTTGTTGGATAAAGCGATCGTGTTTGGCGCTTACCATTCTCGTGTCACGTGACAGGGCGACGGCCACCCAGCCGTCAGAGAGCCCCGAGAGCTCGAAGTCGACGTAGGTCGGCGTGGCGCTGGCCTGGCGCTTGGTCCGCGTCTGGTTGAAGCCCTCGGGAGTCCAGGAGAGAGCTACGTCACAGGAACCCACCGCACAGCCTTCTGGGACCCGGAGACAGCCGGCAGCCGCGCCACACCCGGCCTCCTGCAGAACAACGCAACAACTATCTGTCCACACCCGGCCTCCTGCAGAACAACCCAACAACTATCTGTCCACACCCGGCCTCCTGCAGAACAACCCAACAACTATCTGTCCACACCCGGCCGGTTGTAGAACAACCCAACAACTATCTGTCCACACCCGGCCTCCTGCAGAACAACCCAACAACTATCTGTCCACACCCGGCCTCCTGCAGAACAACCCAACAACTATCTGTCCACACCCGGCCTCCTGCAGAACAACCCAACAACTATCTGTCCACACCCGGCCGGTTGTAGAACAACCCAACAACTATCTGTCCACACCCGGCCTCCTGCAGAACAACCCAACAACTATCTGTCCACACCCGGCCTCCTGCAGAACAACCCAACAACTATCTGTCCACACCCGGCCGCATGTAGAACAACCTAACAACTATCTGTCCACATCCGGCCGCTTGTAGAACAACCCAACCACTATATATCCACACCCGGTCGCATGTAAAACAACCCAACAACTATCAGTCCACATCCGGCCGTCTGTAGAACAACCCAACAACTATATGTCCGCACCCGGCCTCCTGCAGAACAACCCAACAACTATATGTCCGCACCCGGCCTCCTGCAGAACAACCCAACAACTATATGTTCGCACCCGGCCTCCTGCAGAACAATCCAACAACTATCTGTCCACACCCGGCCGTCTGTAGAACAACCCAACAACTATCTGTCCACATCCGGCCGCTTGTAGAACAACCCAACCACTATATATCCACACCCGGCCGCATGTAGAACAACCTAACAACTATCAGTCCACATCCGGCCGTCTGTAGAACAACCCAACAACTATATGTCCGCACCCGGCCTCCTGCAGAACAACCCAACAACTATATGTCCGCACCCGGCCTCCTGCAGAACA
>OZ025249.1:2121762-2146241 GCA_964019135.1 Arenicola marina | reverse complement strand
CAACGGACGCAACATATCACGTGGTAGCAGGCTCCACCGGCTGGGGATGGCGGACACCACCCGCACGGACGCACCGACCAGAGGAGTCGGGATCCAGAGCGCCACCTGTCGGTACCAAGGGCAGGAAGGTCATTAGGTCGCACTGATGACCGAGCTGGTGAAGTCCTATGTTAAATATAACTTTATCGTATCTTATCTTATCATTAGGCCGCACTGATGACCGACCTGGTGAAGTCAGGTCATAAGGCCGCACTGATGACCGACCTGGTGAAGTCAGGTCATTAGGCCGCATTGATGACCGACCTGGTGAAGTCAGGTCATTAGGCCGCACTGATGACCGACCTGGTGAAATCAGGTCATTAGGCCGCATTGATGACCGACCTGGTGAAGTCAGGTCATTAGGCCGCACTGATGACCGACCTGGTGAAGTCAGGTCATTAGGCCGCACTTATGACGGACCTGGTGAAGTCAGGTCATTAGGCCGCACGGACGGCCGACTTGGTGAAATCAGGTCATTAGGTTAGACCTAACGGACGCACGCCCCCCTCCCCCTTCCCCCCGGGCCCGCCCCTCCCGAACTGCCCCAGCCTGCCGATGGCACCGAGACACTCAGTTCTATCAGCTCGCCAGTCCCCCTGACTAAACAGATATAGCCTGAGTTTAATGATGTGGCTTGAGTTATGAAACACAGCTTGAGTTTAAAGATATCGCTTGAGTTTAAAGATGATATAGTTTGAGTTAAATATGATATAGTTTGAGTTTAAAGATGATATAGCTTGAGTTATGAAATACAGCTTGAGTTTAAGAGACTATATGCTATTACGGTAAGGAGAATGCCCATGTAACAGTACGTTCTTGAAAAAGAATGTACGAGGCGCAAGCCGAGTACATATCTTTTCAAGAAGGAACTGTTACACGGGTATTCTCTGACTTAAAGTACGGTCGGTGAACCTCACCTGATGAATGTAGCGTGAATAAGAGTTCTTTTAAGATGTACATTGCATCTCTCGCTTCCGAAACCAATAAAATAGCTGACTGAAGTCAGTTCATATTCTATCAGAGAACCCACGAAATGTATTGTTGTAGCAATGGTAAACTTGAGTCATACGTGAGCTAAGCTGAAACAGTGGTTCGCCCTGACATGGAAGAACGTCGGACGCTGCAGCCACAAGTCAGTTTAGTTCATCTTCAGATTGCAAGAATGAAATGTTTCGCATCAAGGCGCGTAGGCTACTTCGCGTGGATTATGTGTCATTATACAGGCGATAATGGTCATTTGAATGTGGAATATGATACAAGCGTTCAAATTATTGGATATTGAAAGGATATGATACGCAGCGATGTTGCCATGGTGTTTGAAACAAATAACACCCAGTGCGTTGTTGAGGCATAGGATACGCTTTGCAAACTGAGTTTTGTAGGATTCACGAGAAAGAAAAATTCTAGTGTTATTATAGGATATAAGGAAATGTCAGTATGTATTTTGCATATGAATTACATATGATCTCAAATTCAGTTTCTAAAAGCGGATTTTGTCATTTACGCTCGTGAGCTTGTTTACGCTAGACATTTGTATCTGTTTTTGCTTGGGCTTTCCATCGGGCGTCAAGCTTCCAGTTCACCATCCATTGTGGCTGTGACCTGTTTCAGACAAGTTCACTTATTGCTCATGATTGACATTGACTAACAGAAGGCCGATTGTCCAACAGAAAAATTATTCGGTCTCCTTGAGTCAATCGCAATTTATCAGCTCGCTAGAACATTACATTCGTGAAAATTAATGTACAGTTTAGACAATAGAATGACGTCATATCAGTACTTTAAAAATGCGTAAAGTATCACTGTTTTCAATTTCGTCTTCTATACCGAATACTGTTTACAAATAAAAAGATATTCATCTGCAAAGTGAGGAATACCGCTCCATGTGACTTCTGTGATGACAGCATTGACGCTATGCAACACACCTTTATGTAATGTCAGATTATTAAACTGTTTTGGAAGAGTGTATTGTTATGATATGGTCAGACAACCATCAGACAGTCAAGATGTATCATATGAGCCAACAAAGCTACTTCTCGGTGGATATGGGCATAGCCTAGATTTCGTATGCCTTATTGCTCGAGATATCTATAGATTCTGTATATCTATAGCTGTAAGAACGTGTCCAAGCTCGCATAGTTTTACATTTTATTCCAAGAGTTTACGCCTCCCCAGGTACCACATGAACCAATAGAATGCTGCATGGGCCAATAGAACGCTGCATGGGACAATAGAACGCTGCATGTGCCAATAGAACGCTGCATGGGACAATAGAACGCTGCATGGGCCAATAGAACGCGGCGTGGGCCAATAGATCGCTGCATGGGCCAATAGAACGCGGCGTGGGCCAATAGAACGCTGCATGGGCCAATAGAACGCGGCGTGGGACACTAGAACGCTGCATGTGCCAATAGAACGCTGCATGGGACACTAAAACGCTGCATGGGCCAATAGAACGCTGCATGGGTTATAGAACGCTGCATGGGCCAATAGAACGCGGCGTGGGCCAAAAGAACGCTGCTGCATGGCACAATATAACGCTGCATGGGACAATAGAACGCTGCTGCATGGACAATATAACGCTGCATGGGACAATATAACGCTGCGTGAGACAATAAAACGCGGCGTGGGTCAATAGATAGAGCACTTGAGGTGCCACAATGTGTTGGAATTAAAACTGATCAATTTAGGTTGTCGTCATGGAGATTCACACTTTAGGCTGTCGTCATAGAGATCCACACTTTAGGCTGTCGTCATAGAGATCCACACTTTAGGCTGTCGTCATTGAGATCCACACTTTAGGCTGTCGTCATAGAGATCCACACTTTAGGCTGTCGTCATAAAGATCCACACTTTAGGCTGTCATCATAGAGATCCACACTTTGGGCTGTCGTCATAGAGATCCACACTTTAGGCTGTCGTCATAGAGATCCACACTAGGCTGTCGTTATAGAAATCCACAACCGGATCCACAATCCACAAGCCCCCCCCCCTCCCCCCCTACAAGGAGAGGCCCTGGCACCAGCAGCAACATGCGTTGATGCCACACAAGCCCCCCCCCCCTCTCCCGCCCCACCCCCACAAGGGAAGGCCCTGGCACCAGCAGCAACACAGAGGCCTACACCAGTGCCAACACGACAGCACGGTACCCTCACTGCCCTTTGGTTATCAGCCACCTTTGACCATCACACTCAAACGATGCAAGTCCGGAAAGGTCCAAATATCCTACATGCCTCTCGACCTAATAGTAAACTAGCGAATTGCGAAAACGAGGGAAAGGTTGAGATATTTCATTATAGATTGGTGGTTACACATCGGAGCATGCATTGTGGTTAATATGTCCAGTCATAATCCAAGAGTTCCTACTGTGCCATGTCAGTATCACCATGACTACCAGTACCACGTCCAACTGTAGTTCTGTGCCGTGGATGACGATAAGGGTGGTAAACGTGCAAATGAAAGATGAACTTGTGGATACATCAATGAAGCTAATTTGATCTGATGATATATTCGCGATATTTATGCGATTGTTGTATCTCCTTACCCCCCCCCCCTCCCGCCCCCCACAAAAAAAAGAAACCGACACCAACACGTTCTCTTGCCCCAGATCTACCCCCCCTCCCCGCAGTCCATCGGCCTGATGAACACAGATCGGTGACAACCCGGCAATATTTACTTCGTATATGGACTTGTAACATAATATATATTTAATATATAAACTTATATTATATGGTACATTTAATTAATGTAAGTTTAAGACCCCATGAGAAAGACAATAAAAATATAGATAAGAATATATATGACCTATTGCCCATGTAAGATGTCCCTTACTTCACTCGTAAAATTTGAATATATGCGACAGGCCAGTAAAGATGATATTTGAGGATTATACAAATCATAAATATTTAAACATGACGTCATGTACTGGATGCACGCAAAAATGGCTTTATGAAGTTGGGTGGGAAATTTTTCCCGGCGATTCTTGTTGCATCACCAAGGAAAATTGTCGGAAAATTCCGTATGTTTGAAAGTAGATCTTTCCAGATCTGTCATTAAGTATCAACGCTCTCAAGGGGCCTTCAAGGGATGTTAAGTACAATTGAAATACGCCTTCAATATGAAGGGAATATATGTGAATGCTCCACACAATGTTGACAACTGTAGCGATACAAGAACAATTCTTATAAAACGGGAGGGGGGGAGCAGCGAGGCAGATTTAGAGAGGCAGCTAGCGATGACTGTTAGATGTCATGTTCACGTCAGTGTCAGTCCCGGTGGACCCGCCACCAACCTGGCGGCTACGTCCCCGCCAGCTGTGGGGAACCGTCACCAGAGAGGGGGTGGGTGGGCCCATGGGTGGGGTGGGTGGATCGGAACACGTTGCGTAACTTATTGCGACTTAACGCGAGCACTGGTTAAAGTGACCTGAAGCCAAGAGCCTCGAGCAGTGTTCTGTGACTGACCGCCCCACGCGCACATTACGCCACGTTACTTCACTACCCTCCTGTTAGCCTGAACTCATTCTCATGACAGCACTCAGGCAATAACTAGACACTATGACTAGGGAGCGGGCACGGGGCGGGCGGCGGGGGCGGGGCGGCGGCGGGAACGGGGGCGGGGGCATGACTGATATCCAGATAACTTTATTAAAAATAGCGTCGTGACGAAAGTTGACTTATAATATTAACAGATAAGTGTCAGAACATTTTATAATTATTGCAGGTATTTAGGATTTCAGGAACAATCGCAAAGTGCGTTAATTCCTAGGAACAATATCCACAGCCTGCTACGTGGATCTGTCGGTCTCGACGGTATCCATATCGAATTTAGCCACTTACTTTCATCAAATATATATACATATATTAATATATAATATATATTAAACTATATAATATAGATATCAAAATATAAAATATATATTCAAATATATATTATATATAATTATACAAATATTTAGGATCACTCGCAAACTGCTCTGCGTTAATTTCTTGGGAACAATATTCACAGCCTGCTATATTTATCAAATATATAAATATATACATATATTAATATATAATATACATAATATATATATACTAAAATACATAATATATATATACTAAAATCCATAGTATATATATTAATATACGTATATATATGTATACATTCGATAAAAGTAAGTGGCTAAATTCGATATGGATACCGTCGAGAAATAAATACTTAACTTATATCCTATATTTTAATTTGCGTAACAGGGAGTCCCCTTGACATGTTCCTACCTGTATTGCGTTGGTAACATTCCAGCCAGCCTGCCATTCTGTTATACGGTTCCTTTCTGTTGTGTTGTCCTCCGTCCCGCCCTCATCTTCCAAGAAACTCGGAAATCCGCCATTCTGATACTGATCGCGCGCCGTCTCCGCGTCGCCACACTTTCCCGCCAAGGCGCCATTTCCCGCCACATTTCCGTTATTTGTCGTCTGCATTTGGTTCAATTCTGTCGCCTCCGACTTCGAGTCCGGTTCGTTATGGAAACGGGCGAAGTTGATATTCTCATCCTTGGAGCCAGAGGGAAGCATGGACTTCAGGCTTCTCATGTATCCGTAAATATAGCGCGCCATGTTTGATTTTTAACTGTGCACAAGTCTTAGGCAAAATAAACTTAACAAATATATAGAACTAAATTGGCGCCCACCGTTAGAAGATGGGTTTGTTGCATTCCATGGTTGACCGCCCAGACTGACGCTTATTCCACAGAGCGGCAGTGCCAGAGAGCTGCAGACAGGTCGCTAACTTGTTTTAAAACAATCCTTAAGAACGAAGCCCAAGGCAGTCTAACCTCATGTTTCTTAAAACGAGTACATGTTTGTATTCTTTTAAATTAAGACTTTGCGGTATTGCCGACTGTGATTGTCGGCTGTGGTGTGCCGTGCCGTGCTAGTGCGGGGCTAGTGCCGTGCTAGTGCCGGGCTAGTGCCGTGCTGGTGCGGGCCTGTGCCGTGGGTGGTTCGGGCCCGCTCAATCTGGCCGCTGTCGGTTCCTCCCCGAGGTGATGTGAGGGAGAGCCTTGACGACCGGCCGCCACCCGCCGCCAGCCCCTCCACCAGGCAATTACACCCCGCCACGGCCGGCAGGGGGCGCTCGCATCCTCCGCCTATCCATGCCCGGCAGGCGGCCGGCTGCTGGCGGTGGGGCGGCGCGGTGGGGCGGCGCACCGTCGGGTGGCGCGGCGGGGTGGCGCGGCGGGGTGGAGCCGCCCGCTCCTCATTCTCACCACGTCTCGCAGTCGCTCAGTAGTAGTTCGACTCAAATCTGGTGGCAATCCCCGAGGACAGAGCTTTCTGGAAGGATTAGGCGGGCAGCCAGAGTGGCCGGCAAGTTTCAAGAAGCGGCCGGAGGGGGTCGGTGGGGGGTGGATGGATCGGGGGGAATTCACGGGTGGGGGTAGAGGAAAAAAGTGGGGTGGAGGCTCGGGGACGGACGGTCGTCACAGTGGCCGCTCAATGTCAGGGGTGGGTTGCTGCTCTACTGGACCACGGAATATACCCACCGCTATCACCCCCACTCCCACCCCCACCCCCACAGTCCACCTCCACCCCCACCCCCACCCCCACCCCATTCCCTCCCCTCCCACACCCCACCTACCCGACACCCTCTCAGCACCGCCAGACAGCCACAGTGGTGTGTTAGAATATTTTCTTTCGGTACAGCTGGACCACTGACCATGTGAAGCTACCCCCTCCTATCCCCCCACTCTTCCCTCCCCCCGGCACTGACCATGTCAAGCTACCCTCCGCTCCCAATCTGCCCTCCCCCACCCCCCATACCCTTATTATCCTGATACACCAGGCCCCGAATCTCCGGCGGTGTAATCGTATCCCGTTACCAGCTATCAGTGCACAGATTAGACTGTCCATCCCCCCCACCCCGCCGTGTCATCCTTAACTATGCACTTTCAGCGGCCCAATTTAAAGTTTGGAATTGACCCCCCATTGGTCAATGACTTAGGGTGCGCAGGGTCCCTCGACCAGAGTGGGGACAACACCCAGTGACGTAGGCCCCGTCCACACCTGGACGCACTCTCTAGCCGGCGCGCCAGGGTCCCTCGACCAGAGTGGGGACAACACCCAGTCACGTAGGCCCCGTCCACACCTGGACGCACTCTCTAGCCGGCGCGCCAGGGTCCCTCGACCAGAGTGGGGACAACACCCAGTCACGTAGGCCCCGTCCACACCTGGACGCACTCTCTAGCCGGCGCGCCAGGGTCCCTCGACCAGAGTGGGGACAACACCCAGTCACGTAGGCCCCGTCCACACCTGGACGCACTCTCTAGCCGGTGCGCCAGGGTCCCTCGACCAGAGTGGGGACAACACCCAGTGACGTAGGCCCGGTCCACACCTGGACGCACTCTCTAGCCGGCGCGCCAGGGTCCCTCGACCAGAGTGGGGACAACACCCAGTGACGTAGGCCCCGTCCACACCTGGACGCACTCTCTAGCCGGCGCGCCAGGGTCCCTCGACCAGAGTGGGGACAACACCCAGTGACGTAGGCCCCGTCCACACCTGGACGCACTCTCTAGCCGGCGCGCCAGGGTCCCTCGACCAGAGTGGGGACAACACACAGTGACGTAGGCCGCGTCTACACTTGGACGCACTTTCCAGCCGGCGCGCGAAACCGGGCGAAGTCAAATCCGTAGCAGCGCATGTCGTGAGCGATATTTGGGGACGACGGAATACGGACGTGAAGGCTGGGACACCCTACACAATGCTGTCATTCAAGAGTAATTTCCGGTATTTAACCACGTGGTCCTCGACGCGATGCACAGCACGACTAAACACAGAAAGGTGGCCTGAGATGTGGAGAGCTTTACTAAACTAGTTGGCGATCTATGTTACGGCCCACGTAACGACCGACCTCCACGACATCTGTGCCCTAGCGATGGGATTGTCAGAGGGTCCTCAGCTACACACATCAGCCAGAAACCCCGCTAAACAGGTCACATTGCGTGCTGTTATGGGCTGTTTGGGAAGATGTTTCCAGCATTCGTCAAGGGAGCGTCGCGACGGTTTATCACCAGAAGTAAGTGAACCGACTTCCCGAATGGCATCCTGACAACAGGCAGGCAACAGCGGTGTTTGCCTGTCCCATAGGATGATAAATCAGGGTTTATATAAGATGTTATGTTGTCTGTCATCGCTTGCATGTCACATAGGGTGATAAATCAGGGTTATATAAGATGTTATGTTGTCTGTCATCGCTTGCATGTCACATAGGGTGATGATACATCTGGGCCCGTAAGTTCGAAACGGCCGGGGCCAAATATTTCGCCCTAGAATAGGACATTAGCATGGAGCGGGGCGAAATATTTGGCCCCGGTCCTTTCGAACTTACAGGCCCTGAGCGTATGTCACGGAATCGATTTTGTCAGTTTTCACTGGATTTACTTTTCATCTTTATCTCCTTTAAGGTAATATTAAGCAGTCTTAATGAAACAAAGCACGAATAAAACACAGCAAAAGAAGTGGTGACATAGGTAACATAAATAGAACATCGTATAATAAGCTTCGGCGATTTAGAGAAGACCACGGTAAACATCGACAAACATCGGCGGGTGTCAGTGAAAGGGGAATTCCTTACTCGTTACGTCATTCACAGGGAATCCCCAATTCGTGACGTCATTCACAGGGTATTTCCCCGAGAATGGCTCTTCGTGATAAATTCCGAATATGCAAGAAAAAAACATGGAGAAAACGTGTAAATAGTTCAGAAAACATTCGTGTAGATCATAATTATATCCGAGACCATTATATATAACCAGATTTATTAAAATGTGAGCACAAGGCGTAAATTACTGATGATTGGTGTGAAATAAGCTGCTCCAAAAAATATTTCTGAAATAACATTTTCAAGTTTCAGGACGTGTTTCTCTAGAAATTTGCACGGCTACCTATATTTTTCTTTATTTTTATTACAAGAACTATGTTTTTAGAAGTTTTTAAACGTGGTTTGGTGTCAAGATTTCCATTTTTTATGAAATTATAGCCAATTTTGTGAAGGTGGTGATTTCGAATTTTGGCAAAAACGGTCCTGTTTTTGCCTAACTGCACTTTATTATTGCCATTCTGCTATTTTTTGTGGCTACTATTTACATTATTGAATATCATTCCTGCATTGCACTAGGTTTAAGTTTTCCAAAGAGCTATTACTGATGATAATGACTTAATATTGAGCTGAATCGTAGCAAAATTACATATTCGTGGTAGGTGTCAAGTCTTGGTCATTTTGTGAAATGGGGGTATACTTGGAAAATGGAGAATATTTTTTGACGGGGCGGTAAAGTATCCTAAAAATTCACCAGAAGGTGTGTAATTAGGTACACTTTCATAAAATAATCACAAATACAGAGTTCTTTTACCTTGCTATTATGGGTGGCTTACCTTAAATTACAGAATCGGGACTCTGTGTGTACTCCAGGTCTACTTTACACGTTTTCCTACATTGGTAGGCCTATCGGTTAAATTTCCACTGTCAGCCTTAACTTAACTTAACTTAACCTCTAACTTACAGATTAACTTTTAATATCTGACAGTTGTGCTGTGTTTTGTTTTGAATCGCGCACATGTCTTCTGCGGAAATGTTGGGCGTCCTTGACCTTGCTTTCTATTGCATTGTGGGAGCCATAGACTCCAGTATTTAAGCCCCTGTCGCGAGGATTGTGTCCTCTTTGCGGTCGTCTTTCGGGGGGGGGGGTGGGGGGGGCTGCATCCACTGCGCCCCACTCGTACCCTGCCACGGAGGAGCTGTGGTGGAGACCCTGCCTTCTTTCAGGTATTATTAGTTTCCAGTCTGTGTCTTTCAGTAACAATTCCATAGTAGTTTCAAGGTGTTTAATGTGGTATACCTTTAAAGCCGTTGGGAGAGTGAGCTTACATATGTGGTTCTACGTGTCTAGACAGCTGGTTGTCGAACGTACGTGGTGTCGTGAATTATGAATTGTTTATCCCTATAGCTATTATGTTAAGGTTCTTATGTAGGATTACATGCAGTGTCACATAACGTGCTTATTTGCTTATAGGAGCTGTAAATTCGGAAACTTAATTTATGGTCACAGGGTTAATGATGGCAATGGCCATGTGGTTTACTAGCTGGATTAATTATAGGTTGTATCGACTGGTTATTATAATTTTGTAATCCTGTGCTGCCTTCTTTCAGAATAAACTCCTAAACTATCAATCCCTGCCTGGTCGATTGTTTTATATATTCTGTGGGTTATATCTCACACCCCTCGACCCGTTACGATTCAACATTCAAGATTCATTTATTTGACCAAGTACGACGTACGTAAAACAAATAGTGAATTTGGACCGGAGAGTCGAGCTAAGACCTTGAAGGTCGCTGGCGCTAGAGTCTCTCAACATTGTGATTTTTAGATAACAGTAATTTTTATACATGAATACGTTTTTTTATGTATTGAAAACAAAGCCAAACACACCTCACATGAACAGCTTCAAGATATGTACTTACGTAAATTTTTAATAAAATGTCGGCATTGGGTTGGTGGCTCCTTTTTGACTTTTGTCCATGGTGTCTGTACAATCCAGGGTGGGGGGAGGGGGGGGGGGGGCAGCAGGTACCACCGCCCAAGAGCCGTGAGTGGACAGCGACTGCGGATAACCCACGGCACGTGGCGGCTGTGGCGGTCAGCCAAGGGTAAGCGGGGCGGGGGGGGGGGGTTGCAGGTACCACCGCCCTGGAGCCGTGAGTGGACAGCGACTGCGAATAACCCACGGTAAGGGTAAGCGGGGCGGCGGGGGGGGGGGGGACATCATGGGCGGAAGGAAGTCCCTCCCCCGAGCTGATGAATTTCTGAAGAGCTAAATTCCCAAATGAAGTCCGTCTCTTGGCACTTGGTCATCGTTACCTGCCATATGCGACCTGACCTTGAACAGTTGTCCGTGACCTTGTCGTTTGTTTATCATGTCTTCGTGACCTTGCCGCATGTCTCTCATGTCTCTGTGACCTTGCCGCTTGTCTCTCATGTTTCTTTGACCTTGCTGTTTGTTTATCGTGTCTCCGTGACCTTGCCGCATGTCCATTATGTCTCCGTGACCTTGCCGCTTGTGTATCATGTCTCCGTGACCTTGGCGCATGTATATCATGTCTCCGTGACCTTGGCGCATGTATATCATGTCTCCGTGACCTTGCCGCTTGTCTATCATGTCTCCGTGACCTTGCCGCTTGTCTATCATGTCTCCGTGACCTTGCCGCTTGTCTATCAAGTCTCCGTGAGCTTGCCGCTTGTCTATCATGTCTCCGTGAGCTTGCCGCTTCTCTATCATGTCTCCGTGACCTTGCCGCTTCTCTATCATATCTCCGTGAGCTTGCCGCTTGTCTATCATGTCTCCGTGAGTTTGCCGCTTGTCTATCATGCCTCCGTGACCTTTCCGCTTCTCTATCATGTCTCCGTGACCTTGCCGCTTGTCTATCATGTCTCCGTGACTTTTCCGCTTCTCTATCATGTCTCCGTGACCTTGCCGCTTCTCTATCATGTCTCCGTGACCTTGCGGCTTCTCTATCATGTCTCCGTGAGCTTGCCGCTTGTCTATCATGTCTCCGTAACCTTGCCGCTTCTCTATCATGTCTTTGTGAGCTTGCCGCTTGTCTATCATGTCTCCGTGACCTTGCCGCTTGTCTATCATGTCTCCGTGACCTTGCCGCTTGTCTATCAAGTCTCCGTGAGCTTGCCGCTTGTCTATCATGTCTCCGTGAGCTTGCCGCTTCTCTATCATGTCTCTGTGACCTTGCGGCTTCTCTATCATGTCTCCGTGACCTTGCCGCTTCTCTATCATGTCTCCGTGAGCTTGCCGCTTGTCTATCATGTCTCCGTGACCTTGCCGTTTCTCTGTCATGTCTCCGTGACCTTGCCGCTTCTCTATCATGTCTCCGTGAGCTTGCCGCTTGTCTATCATGTCTACGTGACCTTGCCGCTTGTCTATCATGTCTCCGTGAGCTTACCGCTTGTCTATCATGTCTACGTGACCTTGCCGCTTCTCTATCATGTCTCCGTGAGCTTGCCGCTTGTCTATCATGTCTACGTGACCTTGCCGCTTGTCTATCATGTCTCCGTGAGCTTGCCGCTTCTCTATCATGTCTACGTGACCTTGTCGCTTCTCTATCATGTCTCCGTGACCTTGCCGCTTCTCTATCATGTCTCCGTGAGCTTGCCGCTTGTCTATCATGTCTACGTGACCTTGCCGCTTCTCTATCATGTCTCCGTGAGCTTGCCGCTTGTCTATCATGTCTACGTGACCTTGCCGCTTGTCTATCATGTCTCCGTGAGCTTGCCGCTTCTCTATCATGTCTACGTGACCTTGCCGCTTCTCTATCATGTCTTTGTGAGCTTGCCGCTTGTCTATCATGTCTCCGTGACCTTGCCGCTTCTCTATCATGTCTACGTGACCTTGCCGCTTCTCTATCATGTCTCCGTGAGCTTGCCGCTTGTCTATCATGTCTACGTGACCTTGCCGCTTGTCTATCATGTCTACGTGACCTTGCCGCTTCTCTATCATGTCTCCGTGAACTTGCCGCTTCTCTATCATGTCTCCGTGAGCTTGCCGCTTGTCTATCAAGTCTCCGTGAGCTTGCCGCTTCTCTATCATGTCTCCGTGAGCTTACCGCTTGTCTATCAGGTCTCCGTGACCTTGCCGCTTGTCTATCATGTCTCCGTGAGCTTGCCGCTTGTCTATCATGTCTACGTGACCTTGCCGCTTCTCTATCATGTCTCCGTGAGCTAGCCGCATGTCTATCATGTCTACGTGACCTTGCCGCTTCTCTATCATGTCTGCGTGACCTTGCCGCTTGTCTATCATGTCTCCGTGAGCTTGCCGCTTCTCTATCATCTCTCCGTGAGCTTGCCGCTTGTCTATCATTTCTACGTGACCTTGCCGCTTCTCTATCATGTCTCCGTGAGCTTGCCGCTTGTCTATCATGTCTCCGTGAGCTTGCCGTTTCTCTGTCATGTCTCCGTGACCTTGCCGCTTCTCTATCATGTCTACGTGACCTTGCCGCTTCTCTATCATGTCTCCGTGAGCTAGCCGCATGTCTATCATGTCTACGTGACCTTGCCGCTTCTCTATCATGTCTGCGTGACCTTGCCGCTTGTCTATCATGTCTCCGTGAGCTTGCCGCTTCTCTATCATATCTCCGTGAGCTTGCCGCTTGTCTATCATTTCTACGTGACCTTGCCGCTTCTCTATCATGTCTCCGTGAGCTTGCCGCTTGTCTATCATGTCTCCGTGAGCTTGCCGCTTGTCTATCATCTCTCCGTGAGCTTGCCGCTTCTCTATCATCTCTCCGTGACCTTGCGGCTTCTCTATCATGTCTCCGTGACCTTGCCGCTTCTCTATCATCTCTCCGTGAGCTTGCCGCTTGTCTATCATTTCTACGTGACCTTGCCGCTTCTCTATCATGTCTCCGTGACCTTGCCGCTTCCCTATCATGTCTCCGTGAGCTTGCCGCTTGTCTATCATGTCTCCGTGACCTTGCCGTTTCTCTGTCATGTCTCCGTGACCTTGCCGCTTCTCTATCATGTCTCCGTGAGCTTGCCGCTTGTCTATCATGTCTACGTGACCTTGCCGCTTCTCTATCATCTCTCCGTGAGCTTGCCGCTTGTCTATCATTTCTACGTGACCTTGCCGCTTCTCTATCATGTCTCCGTGAGCTAGCCGCATGTCTATCATGTCTACGTGACCTTGCCGCTTCTCTATCATGTCTCCGTGAGCTTGCCGCTTGTCTATCATGTCTACGTGACCTTGCCGCTTCTCTATCATCTCTCCGTGAGCTTGCCGCTTGTCTATCATTTCTACGTGACCTTGCCGCTTCTCTATCATGTCTCCGTGAGCTAGCCGCATGTCTATCATGTCTACGTGACCTTGCCGCTTCTCTATCATGTCTGCGTGACCTTGCCGCTTGTTTTTCATGTCTCTGTTACCTTCCCGTTCACCTGTCCCCTCTCTGTGACCTTGGCGTTCACATGTTCCCTCTCTGTGACCTTGGCGTTCACCTGTTCTGTCCGCTTGACATGGTTTTCCTGTGATCAGCCACGGTTGTCGATCTCCGCACCGTGTTTACCTGATGGTGGAGTACCCCCGCCCCCCCACCCTCACCTCGCCATCCCGTCCGACATTATCACCCTCGACAACATGCCACATACAGCCGTGCGCATGCGCCCAATGGTCAGTGCTTCGCGCCGCATCCGGTTGTTTGGTCGTCCGCGGACACAACCTGACCGGCAGGGCCGGAAGTGACGTCATTACTCGGTCACAATTAGCCAACGCCGCAATTGGTCGCTCGTCTGAAGCCCTTCCTTTGTGCCGTCCACTCCTGTGTCTTCTTCTTGTTGGTCGTTCAGACCCCCCCCCCCCACCGGCTCACCCCCCCATGCACCGTACCGTCGGGGCCACGTATCGATAATCACATTGCTTGATATAGCCCGGCATTCACCGGCACGACCCGCGCGGCCACAATACAAGGTTCCTAACAGGGGGACTTGGTTTTGGTTTGCTTTACCTGCCTCTACTGCCTCAACATCAACCGGGAGAGGGCGCCACGCGACAAACAGGAGGCCAAAGCCACACTGTGTCTGCTGGCGTTGTGTCTGCCGGCGTTGTGTCTGCTAGCGTTGTGTCTGTGGCGTTGTGTCTGCCGGCGTTGTGTCTGCCGGCGTTGTGTCTGCCGGCGTTGTGTCTGCTGGCGTTGTGTCTGTGGCGTTGTGTCTGCTGGCGTTGTGTCTGCCGGCGTTGTGTCTGTGGCGTTGTATCTGCTAGCGTTGTGTCTGCCGGCGTTGTGTCTGCTAGCGTTGTGTCTTCTGGCGTTGTGTCAGCTGGCGTTGTGTCTGCTAGCGTTGTGTCTGCTAGCGTTGTGTCTGCCGGCGTTGTGTCAGCTGGCGTTGTGTCTGCTGGCGTTGTGTCTGCTGGCGTTGTGTCTGCCGACGTTGTGTCTGCTGGCGTTGTGTCTGCCGGCGTTGTGTCTGCTGGCGTTGTGTCTACTAGCGTTGTGTCTTCTGGCGTTGTGTCAGCTGGCGTTGTGTCTGCTAGCGTTGTGTCTGCTAGCGTTGTGTCTGCCGGCGTTGTGTCAGCTGGCGTTGTGTCTGTGGCGTTGTGTCTGCTGGCGTTGTGTCTGCCGGCGTTGTGTCTGTGGCGTTGTATCTGTGGCGTTGTGTCTGCCGGCGTTGTGTCTGCTGGCGTTGTGTCTGCCGGCGTTGTGTCTGCCGGCGTTGTGTCTGCCGGCGTTGTGTCTGCTGGAGCTGTGTCTGCCGGCGTTGTGTCTGCCGGCGATGTGTCTGTGGCGTTGTGTCTGCCGGCGTTGTGTCTGCTGGCGTTGTGTCTGCTAGCGTTGTGTCTGCCGGCGTTGTGTCTGCCGGCGTTGTGTCTGCCGGCGTTGTGTCTGCCGGCGTTGTGTCTGCCGGCGATGTGTCTGCTGGCGATGTGTCTGCTGGCGTTGTGTCTGCCGGCGTTGTGTCTGCCGGCGTTGTGTCTGCTGGCGTTGTGTCTGCCGGCGATGTGTCTGCTGGCGTTGTGTCTGCCGGCGTTGTGTCTGCTGGCGTTGTGTCTGCTGGCGTTGTGTCTGCCGGCGTTGTGTCTGCCGGCGTTGTGTCTGCTGGCGTTGTGTCTGCCGGCGATGTGTCTGCTGGCGTTGTGTCTGCCGGCGTGGTGTCTGCCGGCGTTGTGTCTGCTGGCGCTGTGTCTGCCGGCGATGTGTCTGCTGGCGTTGTGTCTGCCGGCGTTGTGTCTGCTGGCGTTGTGTCTGCCGGCGCTGTGTCTGCTGGCGTTGTGTCTGCTGGAGCTGTGTCTGCTGGCGTTGTGTCTTCTGGCGTTGTGTCAGCTGGCGTTGTGTCTGCTAGCGTTGTGTCTTCTGGCGTTGTGTCAGCTGGCGTTGTGTCTGCCGGCGTTGTGTCTGCCGGCGTTGTGTCTGCCGGCGTTGTGTCTGCTGGCGTTGTGTCTGCTGGCGTTGTGTCTGCTAGCGTTGTGTCTTCTGGCGTTGTGTCAGCTGGCGTTGTGTCTGCTAGCGTTGTGTCTGCTAGCGTTGTGTCTGCTGGCGTTGTGTCAGCTGGCGTTGTGTCTGCTGGCGTTGTGTCTGCTGGCGTTGTGTCTGCCGACGTTGTGTCTGCTGGCGTTGTGTCTGCCGGCGTTGTGTCTGCTGGCGTTGTGTCTGCTAGCGTTGTGTCTTCTGGCGTTGTGTCAGCTGGCGTTGTGTCTGCTGGCGTTGTGTCTGCTGGCGTTGTGTCTGCCGACGTTGTGTCTGCTGGCGTTGTGTCTGCCGGCGTTGTGTCTGCTGGCGTTGTGTCTGCTAGCGTTGTGTCTTCTGGCGTTGTGTCAGCTGGCGTTCTGTCTGCTAGCGTTGTGTCTGCTAGCGTTGTGTCTGCCGGCGTTGTGTCAGCTGGCGTTGTGTCTGCTGGCGTTGTGTCTGTGGCGTTGTGTCTGCTGGCGATGTGTCTGGGGCTTTGTGGTGTATACCCTCTGCTGTTGTATGTCTGGGGCTTTGTGGTGTGTACCCACTGTTGTTGTATGTCTGGGGCTTTGTGGTGTGTACCCTCGGCTGTTGTATGTCTGGGGCTTTGTGGTGTGTACCCTCGCCTGTTGTATGTCTGGGGCTTTGTGGTGTGTACCCTCGGCTGTTGTATATCTGGGGCTTTGTGGTGTGTACCCTCGGCTGTTCTATGTCTGGGGCTTTGTGAGGTGTAACCTCTGTTGTTGCTTGCACCTACTGTTGTAGCCATGATGGCGCTGGTGGTGTCCCTGATGTTGTCGTGTGTGCCTTATTCAGTGTGTGCCCGCTGCTGTTACCGCCTTGTCTCTAATTCAGTGTGTGCCCGCTCCTGTTACCGCGTTGTCTCTGCTTCAGTGTGTGCCCGCTGCTGTTACCGCCTTGTCTGTGCTTCAGTGTGTGCCCGCTCCTGTTACCGCCTTGTCTGCGCTTCAGTGTGTGCCCGTTCCTGTTACCGCGTTGTCTGTGTTTCAGTGTGTGCCCGCTTCTGTTACCGCGTTGTCTGCGCTTCAGTGAGTGCCCGCTGCTGTTACCGCGTTGTCTCTGCTTCAGTGGGTGGCCGCTCCTGTTACCGCGTTGTCTCTGCTTCAGTGTGTGCCCGCTCCTGTTACCGCCTTGTCTCTGCTTCAGTGTGTGCCCGCTCCTGTTACCGCGTTGTCTCTGCTTCAGTGTGTGCCCGCTCCTGTTACCGCGTTGTCTCTGCTTCAGTGTGTGCCCGCTCCTGTTACCGCGTTATCTCTGCTTCAGTGAGTGCCCGCTCCTGTTACCGCGTTGTCTTTGCTTCAGTGTGTGCCCGCTCCTGTTACCGCGTTGTCTTTGCTTCAGTGTGTGCCCGCTCCTGTTACCGCGTTGTCTCTGCTTCAGTGTGTGCCCGCTCCTGTTACCGCGTTGTCTCTGCTTTAGTGTGTGCCCGCTCCTGTTACCGCGTTGTCTCTGCTTCAGTGTGTGCCCGCTCCTGTTACCGCGTTGTCTCCGCTTCAGTGTGTGCCCGCTCCTGTTACCGCGTTGTCTCTGCTTCAGTGTGTGCCCGCTCCTGTTACCGCGTTGTCTCTGCTTCAGTGTGTGCCCGCTTCTGTTACCGCGTTGTCTCCGCTTCAGTTTGTGCCCACTCCTGTTACCGCGTTGTCTCTGCTTCAGTGTGTGCCCGCTCCTGTTACCGCGTTGTCTCTGCTTCAGTGTGTGCCCGCTTCTGTTACCGCGTTGTCTCCGCTTCAGTGTGTGCCCGCTCCTGTTACCGCTTTGTCTCTGCTTCAGTGTGTGCCCGCTCCTATTACCGCGTTGTCTCTGCTTCAGTGTGTGCCCGCTCCTGTTACCGCGTTGTCTCTGCTTCAGTGTGTGCCCGCTCCTGTTACCGCGTTGTCTCTGCTTCAGTGTGTGCCCGCTCCTGTTACCGCGTTGTCTCTGCTTCAGTGTGTGCCCGCTCCTGTTACCGCGTTGTCTGTGCTTCAGTGAGTGCCCGCTCCTGTTACCGCGTTGTCTGTGCTTCAGTGAGTGCCCGCTCCTGTTACCGCGTTGTTTCTGCTTCAGTGTGTGCCCGCTCCTGTTACCGCGTTGTCTCTGCTTCAGTGTGTGCCCGCTCCTGTTACCGCGTTGTCTCTAGTTCAGTGTGTGCGCGCTCCTGTTACCGCGTTGTCTCTGCTTCAGTGTGTGCCCGCTCCTGTTACCGCCTTGTCTCTGCTTCAGTGTGTGCCCGCTCCTGTTACCGCGTTGTCTCTGCTTCAGTGTGTGCCCGCTCCTATTACCGCGTTGTCTCTGCTTCAGTGTGTGCCCGCTCCTGTTACCGCGTTGTCTCTGCTTCAGTGTGTGCCCGCTTCTGTTACCGCGTTGTCTCTGCTTCAGTGTGTGCCCGCTCCTGTTACCGCGTTGTCTCTAATTCAGTGTGTGCCCGCTCCTGTTACCGCGTTGTCTCTGCTTCAGTGTGTGCCCACTCCTGTTACCTCGTTGTCTCTGCTTCAGTGTGTGCCCGCTCCTGTTACCGCCTTGTCTCTGCTTCAGTGTGTGCCCGCTCCTATTACCGCGTTGTCTCTGCTTCAGTGTGTGCCCGCTCCTGTTACCGCGTTGTCTCTGCTTCAGTGTGTGCCCGCTCCTGTTACCGCGTTGTCTCTGCTTCAGTGTGTGCCCGCTCCTGTTACCGCGTTGTCTCTGCTTCAGTGTGTGCCCGCTCCTGTTACCGCGTTGTCTCTGCTTCAGACTCGTGAATTCGTATTGTACTTTAACAGTTATCAGGACTTCGTTCACCTGAATTTCTATCAATTCGTTTCTCGCGATTGTTTGAGCAAATTGTAACAGATGCATTATTATGGCAAAGAAAGTGCCACAACAATGCTGTTTTGATCCTTTGTACAAGTCTCTTTGATGCGCCAGAATAGTACTTTAATCAGAAGTCTTCCTACTCGGCAGAAATGTAACAAGGGACAGTTTGACCCGACCGCACGACTTCCAAGAATCATTGGAACCGTCCGCCGGAGCTAAAAATAAGTTCGGGTGTAAAGTCCAATGTGAAATAATGTTCGATATCGCTCATTTGTCGAGTGGGGTCCCCCCCACCCCACCCATCCAGCAATGTGTTAAGTACGGCTGTTAGCCCGGGGGGCGGGGGGCGGGGGGCATTGAACAGGTTAAAAGGGGGCCCAAATTATTATGAAACTCGAAGTGGGTTGCATGTGGAACCGTAAACAATACATATTAAGCAATGAAGATATTCCCCCCCCCCCTCCCTCTTCCCCACTTCTTTCCCGTCCTCCTCACCAATTCTTTGGGTTCTAAAGACCTTCCAGACACCCATCTTTGGAGCTTGGTTAAAACCGATTGTGAAGATATGCTACCTTTCGTCTCGCAACCTGGTAGCCCCCGCCCCCACCCGCCCACCGTGGCATTCCATCACCAACACCGGGACCCCGACCAGCGGCCCGACCAGCGGCCCGACCAGCTGTCGGTTCGCAGACAACCGGCCTAAACTCCTCCCCCCGGGGATCCGACCACCACCGCGCCCACTTCCACTCTTCCCCGTCCTGCAGGCTACGTCCCCCTCGCCCCCCCCCCACCCACGGGGGATCGATACGGCTCAAGGCGGCCGGCTTATCCCTCTTAGCGTAATGTCCTTCGATTCCCCGGAAATCCGGCTATGGGCCGCTTCCCGGCTTGCATTGCGCGCAGACCACGTGGCATATTGGATACATACACATGAAAAAAAGTCTCTTAATGACGACTATTGCCTTGCAATTCACTTTTTCAAACATTTCGAACAATTGAATAACCCGGAATAGTTTGTGTATCTCTATTCCCAGCTTTCCTAGCGACGAATGAGGGATCACTGCTGTCAGCACGGGATATGGGTCTGGCTGTCACCTACTGCTGTCAGCACGGGATATGGGTCTGGCTGTCACCTACTGCTGTCAGCACGGTATATGGGTACACGGGATATGGGTATGGCTGTCACCTACTGCTGTCAGCACGGGATATGGGTATGGCTGTCACCTACTGCTGTCAGCACGGGATATGGGTATGGCTGTCACCTACTGCTCTCAGCACGGGATATGGGTCTGACTGTCATCTACTGCTGTCAGCACGGGATATGGGACTGACTGTCATATAATGCTGTCAGCATGGGTGATGGGTCTGGCTGTCATCTACTGCTGTCAGCACGGGATATGGATTTGGCTGTCATCTACTGCTGTCAGCACGGGATATGGGTTCGGCTGTCATCTACTGCTGTCAGCACGGGATATGGGTTTGGCTGTCATCTACTGCTGTCAGCATGGGATATGGGTTTGGTTGTCATCTACAGCTGTCAGCACGGGATATGGGTTTGACTGTCATCTACTGCTGTCAGCACGGGATATGGGTTCGGCTGTCATCTACTGATGTCAGCACGGGATATGGGTTCGACTGTCATCTACTGCTGTCAGCACGGGATATGGGTTTGGCTGTCATCTACTGCTGTCAGCACGGGATTTGGGTTCGGCTGTCATCTACGGCTGTCAGCACGGGATATGGGTTTGGCTGTCATCTACTGCTGTCAGCGCGGGATTTGGGTCTGGCTGTCACTAACTGCTGTCAGCACGGGATATTGGTTTGGCTGTCATATAATTCTGTAAGCACGGGTTATGGTTCTATCCTTCATTTGGTATATAGTGGCATGTCTGAGAGGGTGTTGGGGAGGGGTAAGGGATATAACGGTATGTCTAGGAGGGTTTTGGGGTGGGGTGAGGGATATAACGGAATGTCTGAGAGGGTGTTGGGGAGGGGTGAGGGATATAACAGTATGTCTAGGAGGGTGTTGGGGTGGGGTAAGGGATATAACGGTATGTCTAGGAGGGTGTTGGGGTGGGGTAAGGGATATAACAGTATGTCTAGGAGGGTGTTGGGGAGGGGTAAGGGATATAACGGTATGTCTACGAGGGTGTTGGGGAGGGGTAAGGGATATAACAGTATGTCTAGGAGGGTGTTGGGGTGGGGTAAGGGATATAACGGTATGTCTAGGAGGGTGTTGGGGAGGGGTAAGGGATATAACGGTAGGTCTAGGAGGGTGTTGGGGAGGGGTAAGGGATATAACGGTATGTCTAGAAGGGTGTTGGGGAGGGGTAAGGGATATAACGGTATGTCTAGGAGGGTGTTGGGCAGGGGTAAGGGATATAACGGTAGGTCTGGGAGGGTGTTGGGGAGGGGTAAGGGATATAACGGTATGTCTAGGAGGGTGTTGGGGAGGGGTAAGGGATATAACGGTATGTCTAGGAGGGTGTTGGGGTGGGGTAAGGGATATAACGGTATGTCTAGGAGGGTTTTGGGGTGGGGTGAGGGATATAACGGTATGTCTGAGATGGTGTTGGGGAGGGGTGAGGGATATAACAGTATGTCTAGGAGGGTGTTGGGGTGGGGTAAGGGATATAACGGTATGTCTAGGAGGGTGTTGGGGAGGGGTAAGGGATATAACGGTAGGTCTAGGAGGGTGTTGGGGAGGGGTAAGGGATATAACGGTATGTCTAGAAGGGTGTTGGGGAGGGGTAAGGGATATAACGGTATGTCTAGGAGGGTGTTGGGGAGGGGTAAGGGATATAACGGTAGGTCTAGGAGGGTGTTGGGGAGGGGTAAAAGATATAACGGTATGTCTAGGAGGGTGTTGGGGTGGGGTAAGGGATATAACGGTATGTCTAGGAGGGTGTTGGGGAGGGGTAAGGGATATAACGGTATGTCTAGGAGGGTGTTGGGGTGGGGTAAGGGATATAACGGTATGTCTAGGAGGGTGTTGGAGAGGGGTAAGGGATATAACGGTATGTCTAGGAGGGTGTTGGGGTGGGGTAAGGGATATAACAGTATGTCTAGGAGGATGTTGGGGTGGGGTAAGGGATATAACGGTATGTCTAGGAGGGTGTTGGGGTGGGGTAAGGGATATAACGGTATGTCTAGGAGGGTGTTGGGGTGGGGTGAGGGATATAACAGTATGTCTAGGAGGGTGTTGGGGTGGGGTAAGGGATATAACAGTATGTCTAGGAGGGTGTTGGGGTGGGGTAAGGGATATAACAGTACGTCTAGGAGGGTGTTGGGGTGGTGTAAGGGATATAACGGTATGTCTAGGAGGGTGTTGGGGTGGGGTGAGGGATATAACAGTATGTCTAGGAGGGTGTTGGGAAGGGGTAAGGGATATAACGGTATGTCTAGGAGGGTGTTGGGGTGGGGTAAGGGATATAACGGTATGTCTAGGAGGGTGTTGGGGTGGGCTAAGAGATATAACGGTATGTCTAGGAGGGTGTTGGGGAGGGGTAAGGGATATAACGGTATGTCTCGGAGGGTGATGGGGTGGGGTAAGGGATATAACAGTATGTCTAGGTGGGTGTTGAGGTGGGGTAAGGGATATAACGGTATGTCCAGGAGGGTGTTGGGGTGAGGTAAGGGATATAACAGTATGTCTAGGAGGGTGTTGGGGAGGGGTAAGGGATATAACGGTATGTCTAGGAGGGTGTTGGGGTGGGGTGAGGGATATAACAGTATGTCTAGGAGGGTGTTGGGGTGGGGTAAGGGATATAACGGTATGTCTAGGAGGGTGTTGGGGTGGGGTAAAAGATATAACGCTATGTCTAGGAGGGTGTTGGGGTGGGGTAAGGGATATAACGGTATGTCTAGGAGGGTGTTGGGGTGGGGTAAGTGATATAACGGTATGTCTAGGAGGGTGTTGGGGTGGGGTAAAAAATATAACGCTATGTCTAGGAGCGTGTTGGGGTGGGGTAAGGGATATAACGGTATGTCTAGGAGGGTGTTGGGGTGGGGTAAGGGATATAACGGTATGTCTAGGAGGGTGTTGGGGAAGGGTAAGGGATATAACGGTATGTCTAGGAGGGTGTTGGGGAGGGGTAAGGGATATAACAGTATGTCTAGGATGGTGTTGGGGTGGGGTAAGGGATATAACGGTATGTCTAGGAGGGTGTTGGGGAGGGGTAAGGGATATAACGGTAGGTCTAGGAGGGTGTTGGGGTGGGGTAAAGGGATATAACGGTATGTCTAGGAGGATGTTGGGGAAGGGTAAGGGATATAACAGTATGTCTAGCAGGGTGTTGGGGAATGGGTGAGGGATATAACGGTATGTCTAGGAGGGTGTTGGGGTGGGGTAAGGGATATAACAGTATGTCTAGGAGGGTGTTGGGGTGGAGTAAGGGATATAACAGTATGTCTAGGAGGGTGTTGGGGAGGGGTAAGGGATATGACGGTATGTCTAGGAGGGTGTTGGGGTGGGGTAAGGGATATAACGGTATGTCTAGGAGGGTGTTGGGGAGGGGTTTGGGATAATACAGTATGTCTAGGAGGGTGTTGGGGTGGGGTAAGGGATATAACAGTATGTCTAGGAGGGTGTTGGGGAGGGGTAAGGGATATAACAGTATGTCTAGGAGGGTGTTGGGGTGGGGTAAGGGATATAACGGTATGTCTAGGAGGGTGTTGGGGTGGGGTAAGGGATATAACGGTATGTCTAGGAGGGTGTTGGGGAGGGGTAAGGGATATAACAGTATGTCTAGGAGGGTGTTGGGGAGGGTAAGGGATATAACGGTATGTCTAGGAGGGTGTTGGGGAGGGGTAAGGGATATAACGGTATGTCTAGGAGGGTGTTGGGGTGGGGTAAGGGCTATAACAGTATGTCTAGGAGGGTGTTGGGGTGGGGTAAGGGATATAACAGTATGTCTAGGAGGGTGTTAGAGTGGGGTAAGGGATATAACAGTATGTCTAGGAGGGTGTTGGGGAGGGGTAAGGGATATAACAGTATGTCTAGGAGGGTGTTGGGGTGGGGTGAGGGATATAACAGTATGTCTAGGAGGGTGTTGGGGTGGGGTAAGGGATATAACAGTATGTCTAGGAGGGTGTTGGGGAGGGGTAAGGGATATAACAGTATGTCTAGGAGGGTGTTGGGGAGGGGTGAGGGATATAACAGTATGTCTAGGAGGGTGTTGGGGAGGGGTAAGGGATATAACGGTATGTCTAGGAGGGTGTTGGGGAGGGGTAAGGATATAACAGTATGTCTAGGAGGGTGTTGGGTGGTGAGGTGGGGCTAAAGGAGCGTGAGCGGCTATGACGTCCCGTCTGGGGGAGAGTCTAGGACAGGTCCGGTGTATATATTAATAAGGGTACGTTTTGGTAAGGGCACTAGGTGGGTGGGGGTGTGGGTGGGGGTGGGGTGTGGGGCGAGGGTGGGGTAGGGGTGGGGGTGTGAGGCCGGGAGGGGTTGAGGGTGAGCACGGTTATTAAGGAACAGGTCCTTAACAATACTGAATAATGCCTCCAAAAACCAGGCGGGGCTGGGTCGGGTGTTGGGGGAGAGGGAGGGGGTTGTCGGGCTGTGGGTGTTGACACCCGCGATGCACCATTCACGAGAGGCGGGGGGTGGATAGGGGGGGGGAGAGGAAAGAACGCTACTTTATTAGATTTCCGGTTTGATG
>OZ025249.1:2090113-2121562 GCA_964019135.1 Arenicola marina | reverse complement strand
AAGAGATATGGTGTCACAAGGGATATGGTGTCACAAGAGATCTGGTGTCACAAGAGATATGGTGTCACAAGGGATATGGTGTCCCAAGATATTTGGTGTCATAAGATATCTGGTGTCACACGAGATCTGGTGTCACACGAGATCTGGTGTCACACGAGATCTGGTGTCATAAGAGATATGGTGTCACAAGGGATATGGTGTCACAAGAGATCTGGTGTCACAAGAGATATGGTGTCACAAGGGATATGGTGTCACAAGAGAGCTGGTGTCACAAGAGATATGGTGTCACAAGGGATATGGTGTCCCAAGATATTTGGTGTCATAAGATATCTGGTGTCACACGAGATCTGGTGTCACACGAGATCTGGTGTCACAAGAGATCTGGTGTCACAAGATATCTGGTGTCACAAGAGATCTGATCTCAGGGTAAGGGGTGTGAACGGAGCCCCACACTTACTACATGTATAGGATTCGCATACTGGTCCCCTGCTTTGAAGCACTTGACAAAATGACAGCGTTAGGCATGTTAAAAATACAAACCAGCTCAGATTGACACTCTTGAAGATTGAAACACAGCGAGTCAGACTCAACTCAAAGGCTGACACATTTTATTGTACATCACAGACATATGACACAACCCAAACACGCTGACAAAGCCACCCGTAACCTTTAACCCGGCATGAAGACGCCGCCCCTAGGGTAGGAGGCAAAATAGGGATTCTGCAGGCGAAAAACGAAAACAATGGGGCCTATCACCATGGAAACAGAAATCGGTGTTTGTTGTTGAGGCAACAGTATGTGGCGGGCCTATCACCATTGAAACAGAACTCGGTGTCTGTTGCTGAAACAACAGTATGTGGCGGGCCTATCACCATGGAGACATGAGACAGCGGGGGGGGGGGGGCTCCAGTCCTCTAGACCATCACATATGCAGTGTTCGTCCCAGTAGACTTCAGTTCAGGAACGTCTCACTTGCGCCAATACTGAAATGAATAATATAAAGAAATAGTCTATTTTATTTAGAATACCCGGCACATGCTGTTTCTATGGTTATCTTATAATGAAGACTAAACTTCCAAAAACCGTAAATGCAAAACGGATTTTTTTTTTCTTTCTGCTCCATGGGGACTCAGCTATCTTGTGCATCTGCTCCATGAGGACTGCCATGGCTATGACGTCATAGGACACATACCTGAGCTATCTTGTGCATCTGCTCCATGAGGACTGCCATGGCTATGACGTCATAGGACACATACCTGAGCTATCTTGTGCATCTGCTCCATGAGGACTGCCATGGCTATGACGTCATAGAAGCCATACCTGAGCTATCTTGTGCATCTGCTCCATGACGACTGCCATGGCTATGACGTCATAGGACAGATACCTGGGCTATCTTGTGCATCTGCTCCATGAGGACTGCCATGGCTATGACGTCATAGGACAATACCTGGGCTATCTTGTGCATCTGCTCCATGAGGACTGCCATGGCTATGACGTCATAGGACACATACCTGGGCTATCTTGTGCATCTGCTCCATGAGGACTGCCATGGCTATGACGTCATAGGACACATACCTGAGCTATCTTGTGCATCTGCTCCATGAGGACTGCCATGGCTATGACGTCATAGGACACATACCTGAGCTATCTTGTGCATCTGCTCCATGAGGACTGCCATGGCTATGACGTCATAGGAGCCATACCTGAGCTATCTTGTGCATCTGCTCCATGAGGACTGCCATGGCTATGACGTCATAGGACACATACCTGAGCTATCTTGTGCATCTGCTCCATCACTGCCATGGTTATGACGTCATAGAAGGCATATCTGAGCTATCTTGTGCATCTGCTCCATGAGGACTGCCATGGCTATGACGTCATAGGACACATACCTGGGCTATCTTGTGCATCTGCTCCATGAGGACTGCCATAGCTATGACGTCATAGGACAGATACCTGGGCTATCTTGTGCATCTGTACCATGAGGACTGCCATGGCTATGACGTCATAGGACACATACCTGGGCTATCTTGTGCATCTGCTCCATGAGGACTGCCATGGCTATGACGTCATAGGACACATACCTGGGCTATCTTGTGCATCTGCTCCATGAGGACTGCCATGGTGGCCGACACACTGACGTCTATGAGGCTTTGCATGTAGTGAACCGCTTCCTCATCCGTCAGGTCGAGACGGAACTTGTCCTGCACCTTGAGTGACAGAGGAATGGTGTTTTTACCGTGGTACTTGAGAGTAGGTCAACATTGACGCCAAACTATAACAACAAACATTCACTATATACATTCAATATTCAGTAATAACTTCGTGCATTGTAAGAGATGACAAGCATCAAAGAATGCAATGAATGGACTTAGGTTCAGGACTCGACAGTGCAAATGTCAGGCCTGAATAATATGGCTATACAGTTTTCGCGATCCGGCCGCGAGACTTCAGTTTTGGGGACAAACAAACACACGTGCTCCATGTTGAAGTATATGCAGCTATTAGTCAATTTCTTTCCAGATTCATTCTAAAGCATATGAGCCCCATTTCACTACACATGGCTATGGGAGGTATACGTTAAAATATTTGGAGGCGATAAAGCGCAGAACTTTCGGAATATACAAGGAAAAATCCGTCTTCAAAACACTCGAAAGCTAAAAATAGCGTTCTAAAGACACCCCTGCACCCGGGGGGGGGGGCAGTGTGCCGGAGCGGACTGTGGGTTTAGGGCCGAGGTATGGCTGGTGGAGTGTGCCAGGTTATTGTGCTGGCTGTCACTAACGTGCCCCCGGGTGTCAGGTACCACCCCCCATCCCTCTGGTTACCCCCTCCATCAGGTCCCCCCGGGTAACCCCTCTCCACTGGGAGGTCCTCCCTCTGGATGCCTCCTCTGTTCTCGGCCCCCTCACTACCCTGACCCCCTCTGCCCCCCTACCCCCTGCCCACAATGCCCCCCTGCCCCCCTCTCTTTGCCCACTTCCCCCTGTTTACCCCTGCCCCCCTGCCCCCATCCCCCCTGCCCCTCCCTCAAATTGCAAAAAAACGTTAGTTTCCCAGCCGTGTTGTCCCGTCGTAACAAATATTCGTCATTGTGATGGCGCAAATAAATGAAAAATATGTCGTCTATCCTTTATTTTTTTAATATTCTTAATCATATCGCTAGGCCTTCCGCAATGGACCCACCCCTCGGTGCCTGGCTCTTGCGCAGGTAGTCTGGTTCCCTGTCTCTGTCTTTGCGCAACATATACGTCAAGCCTACGTCAGGATACCAGTGTGCGCAGAGATTCTAAACTCGTTCCGAACACGTGCTTCGTTTGTTTGTTCCCAAAATAAGTAAACCGGAAGTCTGGGCGAACGAGACTTTATAGCCCTATAGGCGAGCTACACGAATACCCTCCATCAACAATAAGTCAGCGTATACCTGTGGGACAATGAGACTTTATAGCCCGATAGGCGAGCGACACGAATACCCTCCATCAACAATAAGTCAGCGTATACCTGTGGGACAATGAGACTTTATAGCCCTATAGGCGAGCTACACGAATACCCTCCATCAACAATAAGTCAGCGTATACCTGTGGGACAATGAGACTTTATAGCCCTATAGGCGAGCTACACGAATACCCTCCATCAACAATAAGTCAGCGTATACCTGTGGGACAATGAGACCTTATAGCCCTATAGGCGAGCGACACGAATACCCTCCATCAACAATAAGTCAGCGTATACCTGTGGGACAATGAGACCTTATAGTCCTATAGGCGAGCGACACGAATACCCTCCACCAACAATAAGTCAGCGTATACCTGTGGGACAATGACTTTATAGCCCTATAGGCGAGCTACACGAATACCCTCCATCAACAATAAGTCAGCGTATACCTGTGGGACAATGAGACCTTAGCCCTATAGGCGAGCGACACGAATACCCTCCATCAACAATAAGTCAGCGTATACCTGTGGGACAATGAGACTTTATAGCCCTATAGGCGAGCGACACGAATACCCTCCATCAACAATAAGTCAGCGTATACCTGTGGGACAATGAGACTTTATAGCCCTATAGGCGAGCTACACGATACTCCCTCCATCAACAATAAGTCAGCGTATACCTGTGGGACAATGAGACTTTATAGCCCTATAGGCGAGCTACACGAATACCCTCCATCAACAATAAGTCAGCGTATACCTGTGGGACAATGAGACTTTATAGTCCTATAGGCGAGCTACACGAATACCCTCCATCAACAATAAGTCAGCGTATACCTGTGGGACAATGAGACTTTATAGCCCTATAGGCGAGCTACACGAATACCCTCCACCAACAATAAGTCAGCGTATACCTGTGGGACAATGAGACTTTATAGCCCTATAGGCGAGCTACACGAATACCCTCCATCAACAATAAGTCAGCGTATACCTGTGGGACAATGAGACTTTATAGCCCTATAGGCGAGCGACACGAATACCCTCCATCAACAATAAGTCAGCGTATACCTGTGGGACAATGAGACTTTATAGCCCTATAGGCGAGCTACACGAATACCCTCCACCAACAATAAGTCAGCGTATACCTGTGGGACAATGAGACTTTATAGCCTTATAGGCGAGCTACACGAATACCCTCCATCAACAATAAGTCAGCGTATACCTGTGGGACAATGAGACTTTATAGCCCTATAGGCGAGCGACACGAATACCCTCCATCAACAATAAGTCAGCGTATACCTGTGGGACAATGAGACTTTATAGCCCTATAGGCGAGCGACACGAATACCCTCCACCAACAATAAGTCAGCGTATACCTGTGGGACAATGAGACTTTATAGCCCTATAGGCGAGCTACACGAATACCCTCCACCAACAATAAGTCAGCGTATACCTGTGGGACAATGAGACTTTATAGCCCTATAGGCGAGCTACACGAATACCCTCCATCAACAATAAGTCAGCGTATACCTGTGGGACAATGAGACTTTATAGCCCTATAGGCGAGCTACACGAATACCCTCCACCAACAATAAGTCAGCGTATACCTGTGGGACAATGAGACTTTATAGCCCTATAGGCGAGCTACACGAATACCCTCCACCAACAATAAGTCAGCGTATACCTGTGGGACAATGAGACTTTATAGCCCTATAGGCGAGCTACACGAATACCCTCCACCAACAATAAGTCAGCGTATACCTGTGGGACAATGAGACTTTATAGCCCTATAGGCGAGCTACACGAATACCCTCCACCAACAATAAGTCAGCGTATACCTGTGGGACAATGAGACTTTATAGCCCTATAGGCGAGCTACACGAATACCCTCCACCAACGATAAGTCAGCGTATACCTGTGGGACAATGAGACTTTATAGCCCTATAGGCGAGCTACACGAATACCCTCCATCAACAATAAGTCAGCGTATACCTGTGGGACAATGAGACTTTATAGCCCTATAGGCGAGCTACACGAATACCCTCCACCAACGATAAGTCAGCGTATACCTGTGGGACAATGAGACTTTATAGCCCTATAGGCGAGCTACACGAATACCCTCCATCAACAATAAGTCAGCGTATACCTGTGGGACAATGAGACTTTATAGTCCTATAGGCGAGCTACACGAATACCCTCCACCAACAATAAGTCAGCGTATACCTGTGGGACAATGAATCATTACAGTTTCCAATCAAACTAGAATTAAACCAACGGGAGATAACAGAATGAGCACCACTCAGTACTTTAGAGAAAACGTGAGATATAATGAGATATACTACCTCTCTAGGACATTCGACATAATACGGCTCATGCCACAATGACGTTATAGAAATAGTGTACATGTACATATATGCAACTATATATATACTTATATAAATATATATATATATATATAGCACGGCCTCCTGGTTCGGTAGTCTGACCTTCTTGACGGCCTTGTCCGGCTCCAGGGCGATGTCCGGAACGTTGGCGCCCACCATGAGCGAAAACAAGTTCAGGATCAGGTTGGAAGACCTGCGGAAGCGGGAGTTATGTCATCATAATGGTCAAACTAGACATAACAAAGGTCATAATGGTCGAACTAGACAACAAGTCATAATGGCCAAACTACACATAACAACAGTGATAATGACCGAACTAGACATAACAAAAGTCATAATGGCCGAAATAGATATAACAGTCATAATGGTAGAAACTAGACAGAACAAAAGTCATAATGGCCAAACTAGACATAACAACAGTCCTAATGGCCAAACTAGATATAACAAAAGTCATAATGGCCGAACTAGAACTAGTTGTAACAGCAATAAGTGACAAACTAGACATATCAATAGTGATAAGACCGAACTTGACACAACAAAAGTCATAAGGGCCGAACTAGACATAACGACCGTCTTAATGGCCGAACTAGACATAAAGATAATCCTAATGGCCGAACTGGACATAACAAAAGTCATAATGGCCGAACTGGACATAACAACAGTGAAAATAGCCGAACTAGACATAACAACAGTGATAATGGCCGAACTACACATAAAAACAGTGTTAATGGCCAAAATAAACATAAAAACAGAATGATAATGGCGTATCTAGACAAAACAACACAGCGATAATAGCCGAACTAGGCATAAAAGCACAATGATAATGGCGGAACTAGACAACAAATGAAACTGGACGAACTCTAGAGATATCGAATTGGAACGATGACGGATGAATGAATAAAACATGCCCCAGATCAGGTAACCAGGAAACATGCCCCAGATCAGGTAACCAGGAAACATGCCCCAGATCAGGTAGCCAGGAAACATGCCCCAGATCAGGTAGCCAGGAAAAATGCCCAAAATCAGGTAACCAGGAAACATGCCCCAGATCAGGTAACCGGGAAACATGCCCCAGATCAGGTAACCAGGAAACATGCCCCAGATCAGGAAACATGCCCCAGATCAGGTAACCGGGAAACATGCCCCAGATCAGGCAACCAGGAAACATGCCCCAGATCAGGTAACCAGGAAACATGCCCCAGATCAGGTAACCAGGAAACATGCCCCAGATCAGGTAACCAGGAAACATGCCCCAGATCAGGTAACTAGGAAACATGCCCCAGATCAGGTAACCAGGAAACATGCCCCAGATCAGTTAACCAGGAAACATGCCCCAGATCAGGTAACGAGGAAACATGCCCCCAATTAGGTAACCAGGAAACATGCCCTCCGTCAGGTAACCAGGAAACATGCCCCAGTTTAGGTAACCAGGCTCGGATTGGAACCCGGGATCCATTGATCCGCGCTGCCATGCGCAGATGGGAGGAAGCTAAACTGACCTGCGCAGATGGAGGAAGCTAAACGGACCTGCGCAGATGGAAGAATCTAAACTGACCTGCGCAGATGGAGGAAGCTACACTGACCTGCGCAGATGGAGGAAGCTACACTGACCTGCGCAGATGGAGGAAGCTACACTGACCTGCGCAGATGGAGGAAGCTACACTGACCTGCGCAGATGGAGGAAGCTACACTGACCTGCGCAGATGGAGGAAGCTACACTGACCTGCGCAGATGGAGGAAGCTAAACGGACCTGCGCAGATGGAGGAAGCTAAACTGACCTGCGCAGATGGAGGAAGCTACACTGACCAGCGCAGATGGAGGAAGCTACACTGACCTGCGCAGATGGACAAAGCTACACTGACCTGCGCAGATGGAGGAAGCTACACTGACCAGCGCAGATGGAGGAAGCTACACTGACCTGCGCAGATGGAGGAATGCTGTGTAGCAGAGCTTCTTGAACTCGATGAAGTGTTCGCTGCCGGTGCCGCCCATGGCGTCCACCATCTCCTTGCTCAGCCTCATGGGGGGCGGCATGGGCTTGGGGTCGCGACCCAGCATGTAGCCAAAGTCAATGTGGAAGAGCTGGCCTGGAGGGGGCAAGCAGAACCAAGTACAGCAATACACACAATACGCCCAGACATCAGACGTCAGTAAGACCACCACACCATTAAGACTATCACTAAATCCATCAGCAATTACATTAATATGCCCAGCAGTACACTCATATCAGGTAATATTGCCAGCAGTACTCATATCAGGTAATATTGCCAGCAGTACACTCATATCAGGAAGTTCATCAGTGACCCCAATAAAGAAAATATCTTGGCACGACTCCTACTTCAACTAGGTATTATAGCTAGCTTTAAGCACCCAATGCTGATACACTGAGCAAGACGTTACATATATCTGACCATAGTCAGCGTTAACCTCTAGATATTCTGGGATGTCTGATGCCAGTAACCAGTGTGTAACTAAGTACTACGTGGGCTACGCGGACTAACCTGTGTTTGTGAGGAGCAAGTTGTCGAGGTGGCGGTCTCCAATACCTAAGAGGTACGTTATGACGCAGTACCCCGCTGGAGAAACAAGCAGTATCATTATCATAGTGTGTTATGAGGCAGTACCCACGTAAGGTAGGGAAACAGGTGAGTTATGACTCAGTACATACGTAAGGTAGGGAAACAGGTGCGATATGACTCAGTACCCACGTAAGGTAGGGAAACAGGTGCGATATGACTCTCTACCCACGTAAGGTAGGGAAACAGGTGAGTTATGACTCAGTACATACGTAAGGTAGAGAAACAGGTGCGATATGACTCAGTACATACGTAAGGTAGGTGAAACAGGTGCGACATGACTCTGTACCCACGTAAGGTAGGGAAACAGGTGAGTTATGACTCTGTACCCACGTAAGGTAGGTGAAACAGGTGCGACATGACTCTGTACCCACGTAAGGTAGGGAAACAGGTGAGTTATGACTCTGTACCCACGTAAGGTAGGGAAACAGGTGCGATATGACTCAGTACATACGTAAGGTAGAGAAACAGGTGCGATATGACTCAGTACATACGTAAGGTAGGTGAAACAGGTGCGACATGACTCTGTACCCACGTAAGGTAGGGAAACAGGTGAGTTATGACTCAGTACCCACGTAAGGTAGGGAAACAGGTGCGATATGACTCAGTACATACGTAAGGTAGGTGAAACAGGTGCGACATGACTCTGTACCCACGTAAGGTAGGGAAACAGGTGCGTTATGACTCAGTACATACGTAAGGTAGGGAAACAGGTGAGTTATGACTCTGTACCCACGTAAGGTAGGGAAACAGGTGCGTTATGACTCAGTACATACGTAAGGTAGGGGAACAGGTGAGTTATGACTCTGTACCCACGTAAGGTAGGGAAACAGGTGCGATATGACTCAGTACATACGTAAGGTAGAGAAACAGGTGCGATATGACTCAGTACATACGTAAGGTAGGTGAAACAGGTGCGACATGACTCTGTACCCACGTAAGGTAGGGAAACAGGTGAGTTATGACTCAGTACCCACGTAAGGTAGGGAAACAGGTGCGATATGACTCAGTACATACGTAAGGTAGGTGAAACAGGTGCGACATGACTCTGTACCCACGTAAGGTAGGGAAACAGGTGAGTTATGAGGCAGTACCCACGTAAGGTAGGGAAACAGGTGAGTTATGACTCAGTACATACGTAAGGTAGGGAAACAGGTGAGTTATGACTCAGTACCCACGTAAGGTAGGGAAACAGGTGAGTTATGACTCAGTACCCACGTAAGGTAGGGAAACAGGTGAGTTATGACTCAGTACCCACGTAAGGTAGGGAAACAGGTGAGTTATGACTCAGTACCCACGTAAGGTAGGGAAACAGGTGAGTTATGACTCAGTACCCACGTAAGGTAGGGAAACAGGTGAGTTATGACTCAGTACCCACGTAAGGTAGGGAAACAGGTGAGTTATGACTCAGTACCCACGTAAGGTAGGGAAACAGGTGAGTTATGACTCAGTACCCACGTAAGGTAGGGAAACAGGTGAGTTATGACTCAGTACCCACGTAAGGTAGGGAAACAGGTGAGTTATGACTCAGTACCCACGTAAGGTAGGGAAACAGGTGAGTTATGACTCAGTACCCACGTAAGGTAGGGAAACAGGTGAGTTATGACTCAGTACCCACGTAAGGTAGGGAAACAGGTGAGTTATGACTCAGTACCCACGTAAGGTAGGGAAACAGGTGAGTTATGACTCAGTACCCACGTAAGGTAGGGAAACAGGTGAGTTATGACTCAGTACCCACGTAAGGTAGGGAAACAGGTGAGTTATGACTCAGTACCCACGTAAGGTAGGGAAACAGGTGAGTTATGACTCAGTACCCACGTAAGGTAGGGAAACAGGTGAGTTATGACTCAGTACCCACGTAAGGTAGGGAAACAGGTGAGTTATGACTCAGTACCCACGTAAGGTAGGGAAACAGGTGAGTTATGACTCAGTACCCACGTAAGGTAGGGAAACAGGTGAGTTATGACTCAGTACCCACGTAAGGTAGGGAAACAGGTGAGTTATGACTCAGTACCCACGTAAGGTAGGGAAACAGGTGAGTTATGACTCAGTACCCACGTAAGGTAGGGAAACAGGTGAGTTATGACTCAGTACCCACGTAAGGTAGGGAAACAGGTGAGTTATGACTCAGTACCCACGTAAGGTAGGGAAACAGGTGAGTTATGACTCAGTACCCACGTAAGGTAGGGAAACAGGTGAGTTATGACTCAGTACCCACGTAAGGTAGGGAAACAGGTGAGTTATGACTCAGTACCCACGTAAGGTAGGGAAACAGGTGAGTTATGACTCAGTACCCACGTAAGGTAGGGAAACAGGTGAGTTATGACTCAGTACCCACGTAAGGTAGGGAAACAGGTGAGTTATGACTCAGTACCCACGTAAGGTAGGTGAAACAGGTGCGACATGACTCTGTACCCGCGTAAGGTAGGGAAACAGGTGAGTTATGACTCAGTACCCACGTAAGGTAGGGAAACAGGTGAGTTATGACTCAGTACCCACGTAAGGTAGGGAAACAGGTGAGTTATGACTCAGTACATACGTAAGGTAGAGAAACAGGTGCGACATGACTCTGTACCCACGTAAGGTAGGGAAACAGGTGAGTTATGACTCAGTACCCACGTAAGGTAGGGAAACAGGTGAGTTATGACTCAGTACATACGTAAGGTAGAGAAACAGGTGCGACATGACTCTGTACCCACGTAAGGTAGGGAAACAGGTGAGTTATGACTCAGTACATACGTAAGGTAGGGAAACAGGTGCGACATGACTCTGTACCCACGTAAGGTAGGGAAACAGGTGAGTTATGACTCAGTACCCACGTAAGGTAGGGAAACAGGTGAGTTATGACTCAGTACCCACGTAAGGTAGGGAAACAGGTGAGTTATGACTCAGTACCCACGTAAGGTAGAGAAACAGGTGAGTTATGACTCTGTACCCACGTAAGGTAGGGAAACAGGTGAGTTATGACTCAGTACCCACGTAAGGTAGGGAAACAGGTGAGTTATGACTCAGTACCCACGTAAGGTAGGTGAAACAGGTGCGACATGACTCTGTACCCACGTAAGGTAGGGAAACAGGTGAGTTATGACTCAGTACCCACGTAAGGTAGGGAAACAGGTGAGTTATGACTCAGTACCCACGTAAGGTAGGGAAACAGGTGAGTTATGACTCAGTACATACGTAAGGTAGAGAAACAGGTGAGTTATGACTCTGTACCCACGTAAGGTAGGGAAACAGGTGCGATATGACTCAGTACATACGTAAGGTAGAGAAACAGGTGCGATATGACTCAGTACATACGTAAGGTAGGTGAAACAGGTGCGACATGACTCTGTACCCACGTAAGGTAGGGAAACAGGTGAGTTATGACTCTGTACCCACGTAAGGTGGGTGAAACAGGTGCGACATGACTCTGTACCCACGTAAGGTAGGGAAACAGGTGAGTTATGACTCTGTACCCACGTAAGGTAGGGAAACAGGTGCGATATGACTCAGTACATACGTAAGGTAGAGAAACAGGTGCGATATGACTCAGTACATACGTAAGGTAGGTGAAACAGGTGCGACATGACTCTGTACCCACGTAAGGTAGGGAAACAGGTGAGTTATGACTCAGTACCCACGTAAGGTAGGGAAACAGGTGCGATATGACTCAGTACATACGTAAGGTAGGTGAAACAGGTGCGACATGACTCTGTACCCACGTAAGGTAGGGAAACAGGTGCGTTATGACTCAGTACATACGTAAGGTAGGGAAACAGGTGAGTTATGACTCTGTACCCACGTAAGGTAGGGAAACAGGTGCGTTATGACTCAGTACATACGTAAGGTAGGGGAACAGGTGAGTTATGACTCTGTACCCACGTAAGGTAGGGAAACAGGTGCGATATGACTCAGTACATACGTAAGGTAGAGAAACAGGTGCGATATGACTCAGTACATACGTAAGGTAGGTGAAACAGGTGCGACATGACTCTGTACCCACGTAAGGTAGGGAAACAGGTGAGTTATGACTCAGTACCCACGTAAGGTAGGGAAACAGGTGCGATATGACTCAGTACATACGTAAGGTAGGTGAAACAGGTGCGACATGACTCTGTACCCACGTAAGGTAGGGAAACAGGTGAGTTATGACTCAGTACCCACGTAAGGTAGGGAAACAGGTGCGATATGACTCAGTACATACGTAAGGTAGGTGAAACAGGTGCGACATGACTCTGTACCCACGTAAGGTAGGGAAACAGGTGCGTTATGACTCAGTACATACGTAAGGTAGGGAAACAGGTGAGTTATGACTCTGTACCCACGTAAGGTAGGGAAACAGGTGCGTTATGACTCAGTACATACGTAAGGTAGGGGAACAGGTGAGTTATGACTCTGTACCCACGTAAGGTAGGGAAACAGGTGAGTTATGACTCTGTACCCACGTAAGGTAGGGAAACAGGTGCGATATGACTCAGTACCCACGTAAGGTAGGGAAACAGGTGCGATATGACTCAGTACCCACGTAAGGTAGGGAAACAGGTGAGTTATGACTCAATACATACGTAAGGTAGGGAAACAGGTGCGATATGACTCAGTACCCACGTAAGGTAGGGAAACAGGTGAGTTATGACTCAGTACATACGTAAGGTAGGGAAACAGGTGAGTTATGACTGTACCCACGTAAGATAGGGAAACAGGTGAGTAATGACTCAGTACATACGTATGGTAGGGTAACAGGTGAGTTATGACTCAGAACCCACGTAAGGTAGGGAAACAGGTGCGATATGATTCAGTACATACGTAAGGTAGGGAAACAGGTGAGATATGACTCTGTACCCACGTAAGGTATGGAAACAGGTGCGATATGACTCTGTACCCACGTACGGTAGGGAAACAGGTGCGATATGACTCTGTACCCACGTAAGGTAGGTGAAACAGGTGCGACATGACTCTGTACCCACGTAAGGTAGGGAAACAGGTGCGATATGACTCAGTACCCACGTAAGGTAGGGAAACAGGTGCGATATGACTCAGTACATACGTAAGGTAGAGAAACAGGTGCGATATGACTCAGTACATACGTAAGGTAGGTGAAACAGGTGCGACATGACTCTGTACCCACGTAAGGTAGGGAAACAGGTGAGTTATGACTCTGTACCCACGTAAGGTAGGGAAACAGGTGCGATATGACTCAGTACATACGTAAGGTAGAGAAACAGGTGCGATATGACTCAGTACATACGTAAGGTAGGTGAAACAGGTGCGACATGACTCTGTACCCACGTAAGGTAGGGAAACAGGTGAGTTATGACTCAGTACCCACGTAAGGTAGGGAAACAGGTGCGATATGACTCAGTACATACGTAAGGTAGGTGAAACAGGTGCGACATGACTCTGTACCCACGTAAGGTAGGGAAACAGGTGCGTTATGACTCAGTACATACGTAAGGTAGGGAAACAGGTGAGTTATGACTCTGTACCCACGTAAGGTAGGGAAACAGGTGCGTTATGACTCAGTACATACGTAAGGTAGGGGAACAGGTGAGTTATGACTCTGTACCCACGTAAGGTAGGGAAACAGGTGCGATATGACTCAGTACATACGTAAGGTAGAGAAACAGGTGCGATATGACTCAGTACATACGTAAGGTAGGTGAAACAGGTGCGACATGACTCTGTACCCACGTAAGGTAGGGAAACAGGTGAGTTATGACTCAGTACCCACGTAAGGTAGGGAAACAGGTGCGATATGACTCAGTACATACGTAAGGTAGGTGAAACAGGTGCGACATGACTCTGTACCCACGTAAGGTAGGGAAACAGGTGAGTTATGACTCAGTACCCACGTAAGGTAGGGAAACAGGTGCGATATGACTCAGTACATACGTAAGGTAGGTGAAACAGGTGCGACATGACTCTGTACCCACGTAAGGTAGGGAAACAGGTGCGTTATGACTCAGTACATACGTAAGGTAGGGAAACAGGTGAGTTATGACTCTGTACCCACGTAAGGTAGGGAAACAGGTGCGTTATGACTCAGTACATACGTAAGGTAGGGGAACAGGTGAGTTATGACTCTGTACCCACGTAAGGTAGGGAAACAGGTGAGTTATGACTCTGTACCCACGTAAGGTAGGGAAACAGGTGCGATATGACTCAGTACCCACGTAAGGTAGGGAAACAGGTGCGATATGACTCAGTACCCACGTAAGGTAGGGAAACAGGTGAGTTATGACTCAATACATACGTAAGGTAGGGAAACAGGTGCGATATGACTCAGTACCCACGTAAGGTAGGGAAACAGGTGAGTTATGACTCAGTACATACGTAAGGTAGGGAAACAGGTGAGTTATGACTGTACCCACGTAAGATAGGGAAACAGGTGAGTAATGACTCAGTACATACGTATGGTAGGGTAACAGGTGAGTTATGACTCAGAACCCACGTAAGGTAGGGAAACAGGTGCGATATGATTCAGTACATACGTAAGGTAGGGAAACAGGTGAGATATGACTCTGTACCCACGTAAGGTATGGAAACAGGTGCGATATGACTCTGTACCCACGTACGGTAGGGAAACAGGTGCGATATGACTCTGTACCCACGTAAGGTAGGTGAAACAGGTGCGACATGACTCTGTACCCACGTAAGGTAGGGAAACAGGTGCGATATGACTCAGTACCCACGTAAGGTAGGGAAACAGGTGCGTTATGACGTATAGCATGGCGACTCAAACTCAAATAATGCGACGTCACAAGGACAAATAGTCATTACAGACATATTGTTTGTAAATGTTAGTCGGTATTTAGACAAATATACAAATTTAGCCATATCATATAATTACTTAATTTGAAATTAAACTAAACTTGATTTAGACGTCATCACGTGACCTACCACAGCTCTTGATGTAGTTGTCTAATATTTCCGGCGACACCGTCTGCGCCGCGCCCCCTGGCGAGGAGAGCTTCAGGAAGTAGTTCAAGATTGATCCGTCAGCGGAAATGACGTCAGCAACTGACGTCGACGCGATGAACTCCACGAACCCTGAAATGATGTCAAAGGTCAAACACCTGACCGCTGAAGGTCACAGTAGGGCTGGCGTCGTCAGCCGCTGAGTTTTAACCAGTGGAATATGAGTCATCTTGTTTTTTCTGAGGCGACATGTTAACAGACAGGGATAACGGGATATGACGTCACGTACCGTGCTTAGTACTCGTGGCCAGCACCTTGTAGGGCTTAAGTTTCAAGTCCAGGTTCTCTTTCCTCAGCAACTGAAACATCGAGGCACTTTAAGTTTAGTGCTCGACCCCGTGACATGTGTGCAGACGGGTCAGACCCCGTGACATGTGTGCAGACGGGTCAGACCCCGTGACATGTGTGCAGACGGGTCAGACCCCGTGACATGTGTGCAAACGGGTCAGACCCCGTGACATGTGTGCAGACGGGTCAGACCCCGTGACATGTGTGCAGACGGGTCAGACCCCGTGACATGTGTGCAGACGGGTCAGACCCCGTGACATGTGTGCAGACAGGGTCAGACCCAGTGACATGTGTGCAGACGGGTCAGACCCCGTGACATGTGTGCAGACGGGTCAGACCCCGTGACATGTGTGCAGACGGGTCAGACCCCGTGACATGTGTGCAGACGGGTCAGACCCCGTGACATGTGTGCGGACGGGTCAGACTTTGTGGCGACAGGAGATGCACTTAAAGTTTGTGCATACAGTGTGATGTGGGGTGTGTGGTGGTGTGTGGTGCCGTGTGGTGCCGTGTGGCGCCGTGTGGTGCTGTGCAGACATGGGGTAATCATAATAAGTAATCGTAATCGATTGTAATCGATTACATTTTTCAAGTAATCGTAATCGTAATCGATTACATTTGTTTTTAAGGCAATGTAATCGTAATCGTAATCGATTACATTGCTAATGTAATCGTAATCATGATTACTTTTGATGATTACTTTGCTATGTTCACTCGGGCTGTTTGATCTCCAATTGATCGTCATACTTTCCATGTCGCCTGTATCATATACGGAAACTCGCCACTGCAGTCTTACTGCAGAGATCCGACCCCCTTCGAAACCACCCTGGCCCTTCCTGCCCAACCCGACAAATAACCCGACAACCAATTAAGCTGGTTGGAGGTGCCACATTCTAATCCCCTCATTATCTTGTTTGCATTGGATAGCTAGAAATAGTCCAGAGCGACTTAGGGGTCTATATGTGGGTGGGGGCTGCGGTGGGTAGGTAGGTAGGTGGGGGCTGTGATGGGTAGGTAGGTAGGTGGGGGCTGTGATGGGAGGGTAGTAGATGCTTGTGTTATTGTTCTCTATATAGATTGATTGGAAGAGGTGTTGTTATAAAACGAACTCGATTCGGTCAGGACTGGTGCACGGCGATGTATGGTGTGATGGCTGGACTAGATTCCCTTGTGTCATATAACGGTGTGGCTTCCTTTAGTTCCATGGTATTTAACATAGAGGTAATACGTTTTTACACGGGACACCTGCCTCTCCGGCGAGAATCCTAAAGTTCTAAAGTTTAAATGAATCCAGCAAGATAGAGGTGCGATTATTCGTCAGTGTTGTGTTTTTTATTTCAATTACGTCGAAAAACAGTCCATGTAATCACGATTGTAATCATGATTACATTGAAAGTAATCGTAATCGTAATCGATTACTTTCATATTTCCTGTAATCGTAATCGTAATCATGAAATTCCCAAGTAATCGTAATCGTAATCGATTACATTTACAATGTAATCACCCCATGCCTGGTGCTGTGTGGGGCTGTGTGGTGCCGTGTGGCGCCGTGTGGTGACGTGTCGTGCCGTGTGGTGCTGTGTGGCGCCGTGTGGTGGTGTGTGGTACCGTGTGGCGCCGTGTGGTGGTGTGTGGTACCGTGTGGCGCCGTGTGGCGCCGTGTGGTGCCGTGTGGCGCCGTGTGGCGCCGTGTGGTGCCGTGTGGCGCCGTGTGGCGCCATGTGGGACCGTGTGGCGCCGTGGGGTGCCGTGTGGCGCGATGTGGTGCCGTGTGGTGCCGTGTGGCGCCGTGTGGTGCCGTGTGGCGCCGTGTGGTGGTGTGTGGTGCCGGGTGGCGCCGTGTGGTGGTGTGTGGTGCCGTGTGGCGCCGTGTGGTGCCGTGTGTCGCCGTGTAATGCCGTGCGGTGGTGTGTGGTGCCGTGTGGTGTTGTGTTGTGTGGTGCTATGTGGTGCCGTGTGGCGCCGTGTGGTGCCGTGTGGTGCCGTGTGGTGTTGTGTGGTGCTATGTGGTGTCGTTTGGTGCCGTGTGGTGCCGTGTGGTACCGTGTGGTGCCGTGTGTGTCGTGTGGTGCTATGTGGTGTCGTGTGGCGCCGTGTGGTACCGTGTGGTGCAGTGTAGCGCCGTGGGGTGCCGTGTGGTGCCGTGTGGTGCTGTGTGGCGCCGTGTGGTGCCGTGTGGTGCTGTGTGGTGGTGTGTGGTGCTATGATGTGTAGCGTCTGCGGAAGTCGTACCATGTCCATGAGGGTGATGATCTGGAGTACGAGTTGGTCCTGGCGCAGGTCGTCTCCGTGCTTGAATATAGCGTCATAAGTGCCACCATCGACCGTCATCATCGTGAAGCGACATGGCATCAGGGCGCTCTGTAACGGTAAGCAAAGCGACATGGCATCAGGGCGCTGTGTAACGGTAAGCAAAGCGACATGGCACCAGGGCGCTCTGTAACGGTAAGCAAAGCGACATGGCACCAGGGCGCTCTGTAACGGTAAACAAAGCGACATGGCATCAGGGCGCTCTGTAACGGTAAGCAAAGCGACATGGCATCAGGGCGCTCTGTAACGGCAAGCAAAGCGACATGGCACCAGGGCGCTCTGTAACGGTAAGCAAAGCGACATGGCATCAGTGCGCTCAGTAACGGTAAGCAAAGCGACATGGCATCAGGGCACTCTGTAACGGTAAGCAAAGCGACATGGCATCAGGGCGCTCTGTAACGGTAAGCAAAGCGACATGGCATCAGGGCGCTCTGTAACGGTAAGCAAAGCAACATGGCATCAGGGCACTCTGTAACGGTAAGCAAAGCGACATGGCATCAGGGCGCTCTGTAACGGTAAGCAAAGCGATATGGCATCAGGTCGGTCGTAAAGTGGGTCGTACAATCGGTCGTACAGTCAGTCGCACAGACGGTCGTACAGTGGGTCGTACAGTGGGTCGTACAGTGGGTCGTACGGTGGGTCGTACAGTGGGTCGTACAGTGGGTCGTTCAGTGGGTCGTACAGTCGGTCGCACAGTGGGTCGCACAGTGGGTCGTACAGTGGGTCGTACAGTGGGTCGTTCAGTGGGTCGTTCAGTGGGTCGTACAGTGGGTCGTACAGTGGGTCGTACAGTGGAGCGTACAGTGGGTCGTACAGTGGGTCGTACAGTGGGTCGTACAGTGGGTCGTACAGTCGGTCGCACAGTGGGTCGTACAGTGGGTCGTACAGTGGGTCGTACAGTGGGTCGTTCAGTGGGTCGTACAGTGGGTCGTACAGTGGGTCGTACAGTCGGTCGTACAGTCGGTCGCACAGTGGGTCGTACAGTGGGTCGTACAGTGGGTCGTACAGTGGGTCGTACAGTGGGTCGTACAGTGGGTCGTACGGTGGGTCGTACAGTCGGTCGTACAGTCGGTCGCACAGTGGGTCGCACAGTGGGTCGTACAGTGGGTCGTACAGTGGGTCGTACAGTGGGTTGTACGGTGGGTCGTACAGTGGGTCGTACAGTCGGTCGCACAGTGGGTCGTACAGTGGGTCGTACAGTGGGTCGTACAGTGGGTCGTACAGTGGGTTGTACAGTGGGTCGTACAGTGGGTCGTACGGTGGGTCGCACAGTCGGTCGTACAGTCGGTCGCACTGACGGTCGTACAGTCGGTCGCACAGACGGTCGTACAGTCGGTCGTACAGTGGGTCGTACAGTCGTTCGTACAGTGGGTTGTACAGTGGGTCGTACAGTGGGTCGTACAGTGGGTCGTACAGTGGGTCGTACAGTGGGTCGCACAGTGGGTCGTACAGTGGGTCGTACGGTCGGTCGCACAGTCGGTCGTGCAGTCGGTCGCATAGACGGTCGTACAGTCGGTCGCACAGACGGTCGTACAGTCGGTCGTACAGTCGATGGTACAGTCGATGGTAGTCGGTTGTACAGTGGGTCGTACAGTGGGTTGTACAGTCGATCGTACAGTGGGTCGTACAGTGGGTCGTACAGTCGGTCGTACAGTCGGTCGCACAGTTGGTCGTACAGTGGGGTGTACAGTGGGTCGTACAGTCGGTCGCACAGTGGGTCGTACAGTGGGTTGTACAGTGGGTCGTACAGTCAGTCGCACAGTCGGTCGCACAGACGGTCGTACAGTCGGTCGTACAGTGGGGCGTACAGTCGGTCGTACAGTCGATGGTACAGACGGTCGTACAGTGGGTCGTACAGTCGGTCGCACAGTCGATGGTACAGTCGGTTGTACAGTGGGTCGTACAGTCGATGGTACAGTGGGTCGTACAGTGGGTCGTACAGTGGGTCGTACAGTCGGTCGTACAGTGGGTCGTACAGTGGGTCGTACAGTGGGTCGTACAGTGGATCGTATAGTCGGTGGTATAGCACCTGGCATCAGGTGGGTGTCTGACCTTGAAGAGGTAAGCGGTATCTGACCTTGAAGAGGTGAGCGGTGTCGGCCATGATGCTCTGGATCCGGACGGTGGGATCCAGGGGAAGCGGGATCGGGTCGAAGTAGGTGAAGTTGAAGTGGAGCGACTCCGGGTCACTCAGCTGACTCTGCAGCTTCTCGATCTACAAAGGCACGACGCTCAATATGGCTCGGCAGGCGAAACAAACAGTGACAGTACAGGACAATGCCTCTTACTTTACACATACAGTAGGTATCAGTGTGTATCCACGTAGACCATCTTAACTTGGCCTCTGATTGCCACTCCATTGGCATGATACATCCATTTCAATTTACTCGCCAGTTGTCACTATTTAATCACCCATTTCACTTTACTCGCCAGTGGTCACTATTTAATCATCCATCTCACTTTACTCGCCAGTTGTCACTATTTAATCACCCATTTCACTTTACTCGCCAGTGGTCACTATTTAATCATCCATTTAACTTTACTCGCCAGTGGTCACTATTTAATCATCCATTTCACTTTACTCGCCAGTGGTCACTATTTAATCATCCATTTCACTTTACTCGCCAGTGGTCACTATTTAATCACCCATTTCACTTTACTCGCCAGTGGTCACTATTTAATCACCCATTTCACTTTACTCGTCAGTGGTCACTATTTAATCACCCATTTCACTTTACTCGCCAGTGGTCACAAATTAATCACCCATTTCACTTTACTCGCCAGTGGTCACTATTTAATCATCCATTTCACTTTACTCGCCAGTGGTCACTATTTAATCACCCATTTCACTTTACTCGCCAGTGGTCACTATTTAATCACCCATTTCACTTTACTCGTCAGTGGTCACTATTTAATCACCCATTTCACTTTACTCGCCAGTGGTCACTATTTAATCACCCATTTCACTTTACTCGCCAGTGGTCACTATTTAATCATCCATTTCACTTTACTCGCCAGTGGTCACTATTTAATCACCCATTTCACTTTACTCGCCAGTGGTCACTATTTAATCATTCATTTCACTTTACTCGCCAGTGGTCACTATTTAATCACCCATTTCACTTTACTCGCCAGTGGTCACTATTTAATCACCCATTTCACTTTACTCGCCAGTGGTCACTATTTAATCACCCATTTCACTTTACTCGCCAGTGGTCACTATTTAATCACCCATTTCACTTTACTCGCCAGTGGTCACTATTTAATCACCCATTTCACTTTACTCGCAGGTGGTCACTATTTAATCACCCATCTCACCTTTCTCTTCCGGTTGCCACTTTCCCGCGCCACAATCTTCACCAGTTGGACCAGACGGTCCAGGAATGTCTGTTGTTTGGCCATCATTGCGCGCACCTGGCGACTCCTAGCGCCACCCTGCGGGAGACAGCACAAGACAAGTCACCAAAACGCAAAGCGCCATCTGTAAATCGAGATTCTATTTGTAATGTTAGCTTTGGGACAAGCAGTGAGACGTGTTACGTCAGCTTTGAGACAAGCAGTGAGACGTGTTCCGTCAGCTTTGGGACAAGCAGTGAGACGTGTTACGTCAGCTTTGAGATGAGCAGTGAGACGTGTTACGTCAGCTTTGAGACGAGGAGTGAGACGCGTTACGTCAGCTTTGAGATGAGCAGTGAGACGTGTTAAGTCAGCTTTGAAACGAGCAGTGAGACATGTTACGTCAGCTTTGAGACGAGCAGTGAGACGTGTTACGTCAGCTTTGAGACGAGCAGTGAGACGTGTTAAGTCAGCTTTGGGACAAGCAGTGAGACGTGTTACGTTAGCTATGGGACAAGCAGTGAGACGTGTTACGTTAGCTATGGGACAAGCAGTGGGACGTGTTACGTCAGCTTTGAGACGAGCAGTGGGACGTGTTACGTCAGCTTTGAGACGAGCAGTGAGACGTGTTACGTCAGCTTTGGGACAAGCAGTGAGACGTGTTAAGTCAGCTTTGAGACGAGCAGTGAAACGTGTTACGTCAGCTTTGGGACAAGCAGTGGGACGTGTTACGTCAGCTTTGAGACAAGCAGTGAGACGTGTTACGTCAGCTATGGGACAAGCAGTGAGACGTGTTACGTCAGCTTTGAGACAAGCAGTGAGACGTGTTACGTCAGCTTTGAGACGAGCAGAGACGTGTTACATCAGCTTTGAGACGAGCAGTGAGACGTGTTACGTCAGCTTTGAGACGAGCAGTGAGACGAGCAGTGAGACGTGTTACATCAGCTTTGAGACGAGCAGTGAGACGTGTTACATCAGCTTTGAGACGAGCAGTGAGACGAGCAGTGAGACGTGTTACATCAGCTTTGAGACGAGCAGTGAGACGAGCAGTGAGACGTGTTACATCAGCTTTGAGACGAGCAGAGACGTGTTACGTCAGCTTTGAGACGAGCAGTGAGACGAGCAGTGAGACGAGCAGTGAGACGAGCAGTGAGACGAGCAGTGAGACGAGCAGTGAGACGAGCAGTGAGACGAGCAGTGAGACGTGTTACGTCAGCTTTGAGACGAGCAGTGAGACGAGCAGAGAGACGAGCAGTGAGACGTGTTGCTGGTACTCACGTTGTTGAGAGCGAAGCTGAATCTCTTGAGCACTGTGACGTACATGTTGTAGATGCGAGGATCTCTGGCTGGGGCATCCTGGTCATCGCACTCTACGCGCAGGTACCTGGGGGGAGTGGGGGAGGGGGCGAGAAGGGAGCCAAGATTATGTTATGTTATGTTACGTGACATGACCACGTGACATGACCTCGCGGCATGACCACGTGACATGACCACGTGACATGACCTCGTGACATGACCTCGCGACATGACCCCGTGACATGACCACGTGACATGACCACGCGACATGACCACGTGACATGACCTCACAGATAAGGGCCTTGCACCAGCGTAACGTTATCTCAGCGTCATCTCAGCCTTATCTCAGCCTTATGTCAACCATATTTCAGCCATATCTCAGCATTATCTCAGCGTTATCTAAGCGTTATCTCAGCGTTATCTCAGCGGGGACATCACGGCTTACCAGAAGAAGTAGTTGGCTAGGGTCGGGTTGTTGCACGCCCGTCGGATGAGGAAGGTCACCAAGTCAGTCTGAAACAATAACTCAATGTAAAATGTCCTCTTGTGACTCCACTCAAACAAACAAAAGCTAAATATCTTCATGTTTATGGCAATAACAGACAAGTAACATCCATTGATAGGACTTATCTAGCCCACTACTCGTTTGCTCCCTGGTCCAGTGCCGACTTTCACATCAAACCATCCTTCTCCTGACCGGTCTAACCGTTAGTTTCGTACCAAGAGATGGGTGTGTAGCACACGGCTAGGCCATGGGCCGAACGGGACATAGAGCGGCCACCACTACATGCGGGCGTCAGATCACATGGTGTACCATAACACCACATCTTAGGCGGCACTATACGTCGGAAACCATTCTACTGCATTCACAGCGGAATAATGCTAACCCAATACAGTTTACTGCTCTCCAGTATCTTTTGTCCCCATAACTGCCTGCAATCTGCATGGTCTATGTTGCAATGGCTCGTGTCTAATAAATTCAAATCGCCATAAAAAGTACATCATATTCAGTAAATTTAATAACCTAAATTTCTACACCGTTATCGATGGCATTTACACAATATTTACAGCATAATCAGCAGGATTTCTATCATTTCCACTGTAGTCTTGACAGATTGCCATTGCTAGAGTGTGTTGGTAACCAAGCGCAGGTGGCGCGTGTTTCATACCCTACGGTATTTAGGCAACGGCTGACGTCACGCCTTACCGCGGCCTCGGCGCTGTATGGTGCGACATTCTCCGAGAGGCCCCGGGGAGGGCCTCCGTCACCAGGTGGCGCTGTGTAGGTTTCATCGATAGCCGACTGAAGTAGCTCCGCCGTGGCGGTGCTCAACCTGAAAGTAAGGGTCCATGTCTTAGACAGTGTCAGGGACATGCTAGCTATACACTGGGTGAAGACAGCTTCCGGCAGCCAGGGAACACACGGCGTCTGGGAGGCTCTACATGTGTCACACACTGAGCAGGAGGACGGGGAACGCCGGGAGACGTGCCACATCGGGAATGGGTCGGTAAGGCGTTCCCACACGGCGCGGAAAGCGGCGCTCATTTAACGATAACAGGATGACATCATCACTTGCCTGTCGCTAGAGGGCGCGGCCTCCTCGTTGGACGCCGAACCACGTGACTCTCGCTTAAGGGTGGCTGGCCTGCTCGGGGCGGGGGTGGCGGTGAGGGTGGCGGCGGGGGGTGGGGACCCGGGCGACACTCGCGCCTTCTCCTGCTCGTAGCCCTCCTGGATCTTGTCGAAATCCTCGTACTTGAGTGCCTGGACCAGCTGGAGCAGGTAGAGCAGCAACTCCTGGGGACAAATACACACAGGTAGGCACACAGGCACACAAGTACCCCCTCCCCCCCTGACCTCGTCGTCGGCCTGCTGCAGCCTGGTGACGGCGTACTGGCCCACAGGGTACCCCCCCCCACCCTCACCTCGTCGTCGGCCTGCTGCAGCCTGGTGACGGCGTACTGGCCCACAGAGTACCCCCCCCCTCACCTCGTCGTCGGCCTGCTGCAGCCTGGTGACGGCGTACTGGCCCACAGAGTACCACCCCCCCCCCCTCACCTCGTCGTCGACCTGCTGCAGCCTGGTGACGGCGTACTGGCCCACAGGGTACCCCCGCCCCCCACCCTCACCTCGTCGTCGGCCTGCTGCAGCCTGGTGACGGCGTACTGGCCCACAGAGTACCCCACCCCCCCTCACCCTCACCTCGTCGTCGGCCTGCTGCAGCCTGGTGACGTCGTACTGGCCCACAGAGTACCCCACCCCCTCACCTCGTCGTCGGCCTGCTGCAGCCTGGTGACGGGTACTGGCCCACAGAGTACCACCCCCCCCACCCTCACCTCGTCGTCGGCCTGCTGCAGCCTGGTGACGGCGTACTGGCCCACAGAGTACCCCCCCACCCCTCACCCTCACCTCGTCGTCGGCCTGCTGCAGCGTGGTGACGGCGTACTGGCCCACAGAGTACCCCCCCCCCCTCACCTCGTCGTCGACCTGCTGCAGCCTGGTGACGGCGTACTGGCCCACAGAGTACCCCACCCCCCCTCACCCTCACCTCGTCGTCGGCCTGCTGCAGCCTGGTGACGTCGTACTGGCCCACAGAGTACCCCACCCCCCCTCACCCTCACCTCGTCGTCGGCCTGCTGCAGCCTGGTGACGTCGTACTGGCCCACAGAGTACCCCCCCCCCCTCACCTCGTCGTCGGCCTGCTGCAGCCTGGTGACGGCGTACTGGCCCACAGAGTACCACCCCCCCCCCACCCTCACCTCGTCGTCGGCCTGCTGCAGCCTGGTGACGGCGTACTGGCCCACAGAGTACCACCCCCCCCCCCTCACCTCGTCGTCGGCCTGCTGCAGCCTGGTGACGGCGTACTGGCCCACAGAGTACCCCACCCTCCCTCACCCTCACCTCGTCGTCGGCCTGCTGCAGCCTGGTGACGGCGTACTGGCCCACAGAGTACCCCACCCCCCCTCACCCTCACCTCGTCGTCGGCCTGCTGCAGCCTGGTGACGTCGTACTGGCCCACAGAGTACCCCCCCCCCCCTCACCTCGTCGTCGGCCTGCTGCAGCCTGGTGACGGCGTACTGGCCCACAGAGTACCACCCCCCCCACCCTCACCTCGTCGTCGGCCTGCTGCAGCCTGGTGACGGCGTACTGGCCCACAGAGTACCCCCCCCCCCTCACCCTCACCTCGTCGTCGGCCTGCTGCCGCCTGGTGACGGCGTACTGGCCCACAGTGTACCCCCCGCCCCACACCCTCACCTCGTCGTCGGCCTGCTGCAGCCTGGTGACGGCGTACTGGCCCACAGAGTACCACCCCCCCCCCCTCACCTCGTCGTCGGCCTGCTGCAGCCTGGTGACGGCGTACTGGCCCACAGAGTACCCCACCCTCCCTCACCCTCACCTCGTCGTCGGCCTGCTGCAGCCTGGTGACGTCGTACTGGCCCACAGAGTACCCCCCCCCCTCACCTCGTCGTCGACCTGCTGCAGCCTGGTGACGGCGTACTGGCCCACAGAGTACCCCACCCCCCCTCACCCTCACCTCGTCGTAGGCCTGCTGCAGCCTGGTGACGTCGTACTGGCCCACAGAGTACCCCCCCCCCCTCACCTCGTCGTCGGCCTGCTGCAGCCTGGTGACGGCGTACTGGCCCACAGAGTACCACCCCCCCCCCCCCCTCACCTCGTCGTCGGCCTGCTGCAGCCTGGTGACGGCGTACTGGCCCACAGAGTACCACCCCCCCCCCTCACCTCGTCGTCGGCCTGCTGCAGCCTGGTGACGGCGTACTGGCCCACAGAGTACCCCCCCACCCCTCACCCTCACCTCGTCGTCGGCCTGCTGCAGCGTGGTGACGGCGTACTGGCCCACAGAGTACCCCCCCCCCCCTCACCTCGTCGTCGACCTGCTGCAGCCTGGTGACGGCGTACTGGCCCACAGAGTACCCCACCCCCCCTCACCCTCACCTCGTCGTCGGCCTGCTGCAGCCTGGTGACGTCGTACTGGCCCACAGAGTACCCCACCCCCCCTCACCCTCACCTCGTCGTCGGCCTGCTGCAGCCTGGTGACGTCGTACTGGCCCACAGAGTACCCCCCCCGCTCACCTCGTCGTCGGCCTGCTGCAGCCTGGTGACGGCGTACTGGCCCACAGAGTACCACCCCCCCCACCCTCACCTCGTCGTCGGCCTGCTGCAGCCTGGTGACGGCGTACTGGCCCACAGAGTACCACCCCCCCCCCTCACCTCGTCGTCGGCCTGCTGCAGCCTGGTGACGGCGTACTGGCCCACAGAGTACCCCACCCTCCCTCACCCTCACCTCGTCGTCGGCCTGCTGCAGCCTGGTGACGGCGTACTGGCCCACAGAGTACCCCACCCCCCCTCACCCTCACCTCGTCGTCGGCCTGCTGCAGCCTGGTGACGTCGTACTGGCCCACAGAGTACCCCCCCCCCCTCACCTCGTCGTCGGCCTGCTGCAGCCTGGTGACGGCGTACTGGCCCACAGAGTACCACCCCCCCCACCCTCACCTCGTCGTCGGCCTGCTGCAGCCTGGTGACGGCGTACTGGCCCACAGAGTACCCCCCCCCCCCTCACCCTCACCTCGTCGTCGGCCTGCTGCCGCCTGGTGACGGCGTACTGGCCCACAGTGTACCCCCCGCCCCACACCCTCACCTCGTCGTCGGCCTGCTGCAGCCTGGTGACGGCGTACTGGCCCACAGAGTACCACCCCCCCCCCCTCACCTCGTCGTCGGCCTGCTGCAGCCTGGTGACGGCGTACTGGCCCACAGAGTACCCCACCCTCCCTCACCCTCACCTCGTCGTCGGCCTGCTGCAGCCTGGTGACGTCGTACTGGCCCACAGAGTACCCCCCCCCCCTCACCTCGTCGTCGACCTGCTGCAGCCTGGTGACGGCGTACTGGCCCACAGAGTACCCCACCCCCCCTCACCCTCACCTCGTCGTAGGCCTGCTGCAGCCTGGTGACGTCGTACTGGCCCACAGAGTACCCCCCCCCCTCACCTCGTCGTCGGCCTGCTGCAGCCTGGTGACGGCGTACTGGCCCACAGAGTACCACCCCCCCCCCCCTCACCTCGTCGTCGGCCTGCTGCAGCCTGGTGACGGCGTACTGGCCCACAGAGTACCACCCCCCCCCTCACCTCGTCGTCGGCCTGCTGCAGCCTGGTGACGGCGTACTGGCCCACAGAGTACCACCCCCCCCCCCTCACCTCGTCGTCGGCCTGCTGCAGCCTGGTGACGGCGTACTGGCCCACAGAGTACCCCACCCCCCCTCACCCTCACCTCGTCGTCGGCCTGCTGCAGCCTGGTGACGTCGTACTGGCCCACAGAGTACCCCCCCCCCTCACCTCGTCGTCGGCCTGCTGCAGCCTGGTGACGTCGTACTGGCCCACAGAGTACCCCCCCCCCCCCTCACCTCGTCGTCGGCCTGCTGCAGCCTGGTGACGTCGTACTGGCCCACAGAGTACCCCCCCCCCCCTCACCTCGTCGTCGGCCTGCTGCAGCCTGGTGACGGCGTACTGGCCCACAGAGTACCACCCCCCCCCCCTCACCTCGTCGTCGACCTGCTGCAGCCTGGTGACGGCGTACTGGCCCACAGGGTACCCCCCCCCCCACCCTCACCTCGTCGTCGGCCTGCTGCAGCCTGGTGACGGCGTACTGGCCCACAGAGTACCCCACCCCCCCTCACCCTCACCTCGTCGTCGGCCTGCTGCAGCCTGGTGACGTCGTACTGGCCCACAGAGTACCCCACCCCCTCACCTCGTCGTCGGCCTGCTGCAGCCTGGTGACGGCGTACTGGCCCACAGAGTACCACCCCCCCCACCCTCACCTCGTCGTCGGCCTGCTGCAGCCTGGTGACGGCGTACTGGCCCACAGAGTACCCCCCCCCTCACCTCGTCGTCGGCCTGCTGCAGCCTGGTGACGGCGTACTGGCCCACAGAGTACCACCCCCCCCACCCTCACCTCGTCGTCGGCCTGCTGCAGCCTGGTGACGGCGTACTGGCCCACAGAGTACCACCCCCCCCCCTCACCTCGTCGTCGGCCTGCTGCAGCCTGGTGACGGCGTACTGGCCCACAGAGTACCCCACCCTCCCTCACCCTCACCTCATCGTCGGCCTGCTGCAGCCTGGTGACGGCGTACTGGCCCACAGAGTACCCCACCCCCCCTCACCCTCACCTCGTCGTCGGCCTGCTGCAGCCTGGTGACGTCGTACTGGCCCACAGAGTACCCCCCCCCCCCTCACCTCGTCGTCGGCCTGCTGCAGCCTGGTGACGGCGTACTGGCCCACAGAGTACCACCCCCCCCACCCTCACCTCGTCGTCGGCCTGCTGCAGCCTGGTGACGGCGTACTGGCCCACAGAGTACCCCCCCCCCTCACCCTCACCTCGTCGTCGGCCTGCTGCCGCCTGGTGACGGCGTACTGGCCCACAGTGTACCCCCCGCCCCACACCCTCACCTCGTCGTCGGCCTGCTGCAGCCTGGTGACGGCGTACTGGCCCACAGAGTACCACCCCCCCCCCCTCACCTCGTCGTCGGCCTGCTGCAGCCTGGTGACGGCGTACTGGCCCACAGAGTACCCCACCCTCCCTCACCCTCACCTCGTCGTCGGCCTGCTGCAGCCTGGTGACGTCGTACTGGCCCACAGAGTACCCCCCCCCCCCCTCACCTCGTCGTCGACCTGCTGCAGCCTGGTGACGGCGTACTGGCCCACAGAGTACCCCACCCCCCCCTCACCCTCACCTCGTCGTCGGCCTGCTGCAGCCTGGTGACGTCGTACTGGCCCACAGAGTACCCCCCCCCCCTCACCTCGTCGTCGGCCTGCTGCAGCCTGGTGACGGCGTACTGGCCCACAGAGTACCACCCCCCCCCCCCTCACCTCGTCGTCGGCCTGCTGCAGCCTGGTGACGGCGTACTGGCCCACAGAGTACCACCCCCCCCCCTCACCTCGTCGTCGGCCTGCTGCAGCCTGGTGACGGCGTACTGGCCCACAGAGTACCACCCCCCCCCCCTCACCTCGTCGTCGGCCTGCTGCAGCCTGGTGACGGCGTACTGGCCCACAGAGTACCCCACCCCCCCTCACCCTCACCTCGTCGTCGGCCTGCTGCAGCCTGGTGACGTCGTACTGGCCCACAGAGTACCCCCCCCCCTCACCTCGTCGTCGGCCTGCTGCAGCCTGGTGACGTCGTACTGGCCCACAGAGTACCCCCCCCCCCCCTCACCTCGTCGTCGGCCTGCTGCAGCCTGGTGACGGCGTACTGGCCCACAGAGTACCCCACCCCCCCACCCTCACCTCGTCGTCGGCCTGCTGCAGCCTGGTGACGGCGTACTGGCCCACAGAGTACCGCCCCCCCTCACCCTCACCTCGTCGTCGGCCTGCTGCAGCCTGGTGACGGCGTACTGGCCCACAGAGTACCACCCCCCCCCTCACCTCGTCGTCGGCCTGCTGCAGCCTGGTGACGGCGTACTGGCCCACAGAGTACCCCCCCCCCCTCACCCTCACCTCGTCGTCGGCCTGCTGCAGCCTGGTGACGGCGTACTGGCCCACAGGGTACCCCCCCCCCCTCACCTCGTCGTCGGCCTGCTGCAGCCTGGTGACGGCGTACTGGCCCACAGGGTACCCCCCCCCCCCCCTCACCTCGTCGTCGGCCTGCTGCAGCCTGGTGACGGCGTACTGGCCCACAGAGTACCCCCCACCCACCCTCACCTCGTCGTCGGCCTGCTGCAGCCTGTTGACGGCGTACTGGCCCACAGAGTACCCCCCACCCACCCTCACCTCGTCGTCGGCCTGCTGCAGCCTGGTGACGGCGTACTGGCCCACAGAGTACCCCCCCCCCCCCCTCACCTCGTCGTCGGCCTGCTGCAGCCTGGTGACGGCGTACTGGCCCACAGAGTACCCCCACCCCCACCCTCACCTCGTCGTCGACCTGCTGCAGCCTGGTGACGGCGTACTGGCCCACAGAGTACCCCCCCCCCCCACCCTCACTTCGTCGTCGGCCTGCTGCAGCCTGGTGACGGCGTACTGGCCCACAGGGTACCCCCCCCCCACCCTCACCTCGTCGTCGGCCTGCTGCAGCCTGGTGACGGCGTACTGGCCCACAGAGTACCCCCCCCCCCTTACCCTCACCTCGTCGTCGGCCTGCTGCAGCCTGGTGACGGCGTACTGGCCCACAGAGTACCCCCCCCCCCACCCTCACCTCGTCGTCGGCCTGCTGCAGCCTGGTGACGGCGTACTGGCCCACAGAGTACCCCCCCCCTCACCCTCACCTCGTCGTCGGCCTGCTGCAGCCTGGTGACGGCGTACTGGCCCACAGAGTACCCCCCCCCTCACCCTCACCTCGTCGTCGGCCTGCTGCAGCCTGGTGACGGCGTACTGGCCCACAGAGTACCCCCCCCCCCCACCCTCACCTCGTCGTCGGCCTGCTGCAGCCTGGTGACGGCGTACTGGCCCACAGAGTACCCCACCCCCCCTCACCCTCACCTCGTCGTCGGCCTGCTGCAGCCTGGTGACGGCGTACTGGCCCACAGAGTACCCCCCCCCCACCCTCACTTCGTCGTCGGCCTGCTGCAGCCTGGTGACGGCGTACTGGCCCACAGAGGTACCCCCCCCCCCCACCCTCACCTCGTCGTCGACCTGCTGCAGCCTGGTGACGGCGTACTGGCCCACAGAGTACCCCCCCCCCTCACCCTCACCTCGCCGTCGGCCTGCTGCAGCCTGGTGACGGCGTACTGGCCCACAGAGTACCCCCCCCCCCCACCCTCACTTCGTCGTCGGCCTGCTGCAGCCTGGTGACGGCGTACTGGCCCACAGAGTACCCCCCACCCCCTCACCCTCACCTCGTCGTCGGCCTGCTGCCGCCTGGTGACGGCG